>RQTK01000884.1:152693-189307 GCA_003991915.1 Elysia chlorotica
AGATAGATAGATAGATAGATAGATAGATAGATAGATAGATAGATAGATAGATAGATAGATAGATAGATAGATAGATAGATAGATAGATAGATAGATAGATAGATAGATAGATAGATAGATAGATAGATAGATGATAGATAGATAGATTACTACTTTTGGTTTCTAAATTTTGTCTATGCTATAAAAGCATAGCAACTAGGGTGAATCAGGCACAAGTCGTCAATGTGGGTTTTGAGTTCGAGACCTCTGAACATTGATGAAATCTATATATTGACCTTTTCCATTAAAAAATTTGAATATTTTCTAGTTCTAGTAATGATAGAATTATAATTTTGCCACCCTCTGAAAATGCATTTAAGTTTTTTTTAAACACAATATGAATAACTCTAAAAGTCAAATTTCCGAGTTGTGCCTTATTTCCCCAGGTGAAAAGTTTTCTCCTATAACTTTATATATTTTCTCCTTTTTTCCCAACCCACTCGTTAAACGCCTCCTCTTGATACTGCTATTTTTAACCGCCATGTTTTTTTTAAATTATCTCTCCATTTACTATAAGCTACCCACACAACTCCTACATAAAAGCATCCAATCCTTTTAACCCATTCCCCTCGTCCTTACTTTTCCCCCCGATTTTATCAGCTTTCTTTTAGATGCTAACATCCCACAATTTAGAAGTATTGTCTATCTATCTATATTTCAACGCTTCAGGCAATCATTGAGTAAGCACACTGTCTAAATTTCCGTATCCCTAATCTGCATTACACCCATGGTCTCAAAATGACAATACATGTATCACCAATCATGCATCCAAGAATAACGTTAGCGCTATAGCCAAAAGGAACGCTGAGGTAAACGATCCAAAAAGGCAAGGAAAGCACCCAGCATTACGTTGAATCGTATATTGTACACTCTCACACCCAAAATGGTTCGCGAATAAATATTAGAAATATACAGAAGCGACCTCAGGCGGAAAGGAAACGACGGCGCGTCTGCCTCCCTTGCTTTGGTTTTGGATGACTCCCGAATTTAATTATATCCTGGATATAGATAACCCTTGGCTGAGCTTATCAATACGGAGTGACTGCCCCTTTCATGACCTTTCCATACCACTGTAAGTTATTTCATCGAGGCGGTTTTGGTTTTTGCTTTTTATTGCTTAATTCTCTTTTTCGTGTGGTATAGATTTGTTCTAAATTAGGTTTTTCTTCCGCAGATAGAATCTAAGTTTTTAAAGTTTTCTGTTCTGGAAAATAAAAAATAAATTACAGAAATAGGGCTAGGAGAAGAAAGACGTTTGACAAAAAATTGCTAGGGTATAACAGTAGAGAAAACAATATCTATTTAAAAAAAAGATAGATTCAAATAGAAAGAATAGTTTGTGAAAAGAGTAACATTAGAGAGTGTTAAATTAGAGAAGATGTTTAAAAGATAAATAATAAGACGATGTGACTGCTGCTGTTGATAATGATGATGATGATGATGATGATGATAATGATGATGATTATGATGATGATAATGATGATGATGATGATGATGATGATGATGATGATGATGATGATGATGATGATGATGATGATGATGATGATGATGATGATGATGATGATGATGATGATGATGATGATGATGATGATGATGATGATGATGATGATGATGATTATGATGATGATAATACTGATGGTGATAATCATGATAATAACAACAATAATTAATTTAAAAGACTAACTATATCTTCTTTTGCATGTTTTCGTTTTCTTTTGAATTACCTTTTAAATCTTACTTCTTTTTTTAATTATAACAGCAGCACCAATTTACTGTTTGCCAAGGCTTCTTGATTTGCTGATCGGCATGGGTCTTAAGACTACATAGTCCACAGAGCGAGTTCACATAGGTCACAGACTGAGTTCACATAGGTCACAAACTGAGTTCACATAGGTCACAGAGTGAGTTCACATAGGTCACAAACTGAGTTCACATAGGTCACAAACTGAGTTCACATAGGTCACAGAGCGAGTTCACATAGGTCACAGAGTGAGTTCACATAGGTCACAAACTGAGTTCACATAGGTCACAAACTGAGTTCACATAGGTCACATAGGTCACATGGGCCACAAACTGAGTTTACATAGGTCACAGAGTGAGTTCACATAGGTCACAACTGAGTTACACATAGGTCACATAGGTCACATGGGCCACAAACTGAGTTTACATAGGTCACATAGGTCACATGGGCACATACTTAGTTCACATAGGTCACAAACTGAGTTCACATAGTTCACAAACTGAGTTCACATAGGTCACAAACTGAGTTCACATAGGTCACAAGCTGAGTTCACATAGGTCACAAACTGAGTTCACATAGGTCACAGAGCGAGTTCACATAGGTCACAAACTGAGTTCACATAGCTCACAGAGTGAGTTCACATAGGTCACAGAGCATAAGTGACCGCGGCCGTTGGCCCTAGACTGATTGCTCTATCGGAATTCCCCGGTGTTACCACGCCCCAGACCTGGGTGTCTATGTACACAGAGAGCTAAACACTTTCTATTAATTCTGATGGTCTCTCTTTCTCACCCCCCCCCCACATACACACACATACACACAGGTACTTTATACAATATATACTGTTGGTTGGTTGGTTGGGTTGGTGTCCAACAGCAGCACTATATAGGCTATATTGTGGACGGGCCCCAAGACGGACGTCTGACAATTTCAGGTGCTGCCACACACGAGACAGGGCGGGGATACCATGACTCCTGTCTCAGCCGGCCACATTATACTGAACAATATATACAAATACACGTATACATTTTGATCTATTGTCGTAATACTGTGTTATGTATAAACATGTCAAAAACAGTAACTTAAGTTTCTGAGGTTTGATTGAATTAGAGAAAAAAAAACAATAAAATCATCAACAACAAAAGAAATAAAAGAAAGCTGCTACAACAACAGCAACAAGAATTAACTTATTATGAACGAATCTAATCATCGTTAGTGTTATGTTATTGTGAACGTCGCTAAAAATTTAATTAGAAAGTGTAGACAAAAGAGTCAGACTGTCTCGGTATAATTTCAATAAAAACTGTAGTTTTTTCGAGTAAAAATAGAAAATATGCAATATATTTATGTGAGTCTGTATCAGCACCTTGAAAAAAAACACAGCTAGTTCAAATATAGCTTAAAATGGTTATTTAGCACACTGTAATTTTCAGATACAATTTTGCCAGTATAATAAATTAATATGACCGGCTGGTATCCGTGCTTTGTCTATGTGTGACGACATATACTGATAAACAAAGATTTATTTCAGGATTTGTTTTTCATTATTCAGCAATATAAGGCACAATCTATTTTTAATAAATTGGTTTGGATGGCAGCATTATAAAGGGGGACAGTTTGTCTGTTGATACATACGTAAATAAATAAATAATAATTCACTTATAAAGCGCCAAAATCCACAGTAGTGCTCTATGGCGCTTAACATTAATAAAAACACTCACATACTATCTGAACACACACACACACACACATTCTATCTATGAATCCCAGAGATACCACAACATCGTCCTAAGTAAATGCTTTTCTAAACAAGAACGTTTTTAGTTTTGACTTGAAATGGTCCAAAGATGGTGACTGTTTAATTTCTACATCCAACACATTCCAAAGCTTTGGAGCACAGATGGAAAAGGCTCTTTCCCCAAGTAAAGTTCTTGATCTTGGAATAACAAGTTGATTGGCAGTTGCAGATCTCAAACTGCGAGATGGTATATATTTTTCAATGAGCTCTGACAGATAACAGGGTGAGCTCTGATTCAAACATCTAAATACCAAGCAGAGAATCTTGAAATGAATCCGTTCTTTTATTGGCAGCCAGTGTAGTTTTTGTAAAATTTCATGAATGTGATCTGCTTGTTTACTCAGTGTTATAAGTCTGGCTGCTTTATTTTGGATTTTCTGAATTCTCTTCATAGTGATATCAGGAATGCCAAAAAGAAGAGAGTTGCAATAATTGAGATGACTTAAAATGAAAGTGTTGACAAGAATTTTGGCAGTATTTTCATCAATAAATTTTCTTATTTTCCCTAAATTCCGAAGATGATAATGCATTGTTTGACACATCCGAGTGACTTGAGTCTTCATCGAGAGATCAGGATCAAAGTAAAAGCCGAGATTCCGAATGGCTTTAGTTGACTCAATAGAGATGGTAGCATTGCCTATTTCCAGACAATCGAATGCAATGTTTGCTCTTTGTTGGTTTGTGCCCAGTGACATGGAAAATATACTATTTATAGTAAATTACATTTGAATGATGCGACAGAGCTGTAACAAACAAAAAAAGGTGTTTTACTATGGGGCCTATAGTTTCAATACACTCCACAAACAATACTGAAGAAAAGAAAGAAAAAAAAATCAGGTTAAGATCTAGGAACTTTACAAACGTCACTTCAAATCATGGGCAACTGAAAAGTGAAGCTATGGACCTAGAATTCAAGTCTTCATATTCGTCTCTTGTCAGTCAGCCCATTCAAACTGCACTGCAGTCTTTAATACAGTCTTAATTGTAAGCTAGTGGTCAGTTTTAAGCTTTTTACACCTCTCAAAGAAGAAAATTATAATTCTAAATGCAGTTCTTCTTATGAAACATGGGACACTTGCAGTTGCACTACTAAGAAGAATTGAACCTTCATTTTGCTTATGAGCACAGTCTTCTACCAAGTAAGCTAGGTAGCATGTGCAGTCATTGGTCTAAAGTCCCATGTTTTCTTTACCAATACGGAAATAAAAAATAAATAAATTTAGAAACTCACACGTAGACTAACTTCATTTTTTTTTCTACACCAACTTCCGCATGATCATAAGAAACTGAAAGATTAATGCAAAAAATAATGTCTATTGACATTTAACCCACATTAAAAAAAAATGCTACCCAGAAAACAACTGCCTAATTACCTTTTTGGCGTCAGAGTGAGGAGGTCTATTGTTAGCAAAGCTCCCCCGACCTCTTCCACGCCAGTCTCCTCTCCCGCGACCCCCACTTCCTCCTCGGTTGTGGTGAGGTGCATGCTGGGGCTGCGCCTGGTTGGTGTTGAAAGGGAATCCTTCCTGTCCCGTGGGCGCCATGTTTGGTGGAGGGCTGAAGATATTGTCCGGGCTAAAGCATGGTCGCTGGGGCACAGGTGGCGGAACATGGATGGGTGAAGGACCTCTGATAGGTGGTGGCAGACTTGCGAAACGATTTACATTGCCGCCCCTGTTGTTGAAATTTGGACGGTGAAAACCGCTGGGACGTACATTGAAGTTGTTTTGGTTCTGTAGACCTGAATTGAAACTGTTATAGCCGGGTGGTCTAAAGGCCATGGGAGGTGGGGGAAAATCCTGAAATGGAGGCGGCGGTCTGTTGAAAGTTGCAGGGATCATTCTCGAACTTAGAGGATGTTGTTGTCCATTGGGAAAAAATGGAGGTTGAAATCCATTACTGTGTGGATTCATTGTGCTCTTCAAACATCAAACACTGCAAAATTAAAGGAGAATTAAACATTATTCCATCGATCTAGATCTCTTTGTATCTATGGCTTACGACTGACAATGGCAAAAGTAAAATGAAAAATTGTTTTTGTAATTTTTAAAAAGGCAAGAAAAAAACAACAACTCTGATGAATGCTTCCTCCCAGTCCCAGAGATGAAATGTGATGCAGTAGAGAAGAAAGAAGATTGAAGATTAAATCTACTTTCGATTTTGGAGTAATCTGACGACCTATTAGATCTATGGCCTTTATTTAATCCTAGATGACTAGATCTACATGGCAAGTCTAGCTTTAACATCTAGATAAATAATTCGTTGTACCTGCACGTGTAAGTCTTGCTAGCGGTCGTTAGTTCAACGTCACGGTACCTTAAAACTCGTCGTAAGCCTTCTTATATTCAATATGTTTAGACGGGTGGCAAGTTTACCACAACAGAGTAATCCTGATCTCTGATCTAAAATCTAGATCTAGTTCTCTATCTATGGACGGTAGGCTACACCCCCTAACTAGGTAGCTTTAGTAAAGTTAACCTTTCAAACTTTAGATTACATATATCTAGATTAGGATCTAGACCAAGTGGACTTTCGAATTTAAAAAGTTCATCTCATTCAAATGACATGAGTTGGAGAAATCTAAATTAGATCAGTGTTGTCACCGTGTAAACAGAACCAACGTGAGCCCATGCCCATGTGTATTATTTTAGTCCCGCGAGGAGTTTACATTGACTGCAATAACATCCGGTTTAACTTCGGAGAAATCAATGTTCGCACAAATAATGGCAATACAATGAAGTTCTCTGAACAACGATCACAACGGTGACGACGACGGCGACGAAGATATGATGATGATGATGATGATGATGATGATGATGATGATGATGATGATGATGATGATTGCAAACTATGGGATATCTGCCGATCACATTAGTTTTTAATGTGTAAGAACTCGTACATAAGCCGTGCACAGTATTTTTTTAAATATTGTTGACAGTTTAGTTAAGTTTAGTTTAAAACCTCTTGCTTTCTCTGATGAAAATAGGGTCGCACAACTCACTCCCAGTTTCCACCGATTTTGGTTCTAAGCCTCTGGCTGATCCTTTTCAGCTCGGCCCATACGGTTTTTAACTCTGCCTCAGTGCTGCTCCGTCAAGTCTGCTTCAGGTGTTCAACCTTGCGCTTTCTTTCGAGTTTGCACTCCAGGGCCTGCCTTGCTGTGTTGGTTGTAGGTATACAAGCTTTCATAGTGTATGAGCCATCCACCCATATTATTTTGTGCCTTTTGATCTCCGTCTCGATGGGGGTTCGCTTCGTTTGGCCCCTCAATTATTCGTTTGAGACAACTTGAAGTTACCTTACGTTGATGATATTTTTAAAGCATCTGTTGGTGAATGTTTGTATTGCATGGAGCTGGTCTTGGTCGTAGAGCAGGACGGACTTCACGTTGGCATAGAAGATCCGGATGTTCGGAACGACAGGGCTGTAAATAACCAGATTGGTCTTGAGATATTGGGGGCGTATCTGGTCGTGCTGATTTGGCACATAGTTTTTCTAGCGCGCACCCCCCCCCCAATATTTGTTTAAAACACTACCGAGAAAGACAAACTTTCAACCCCTTTGATGTTTTCTTGGTGTCCTGTTTTTTACTAACATAGCCTCGGTCTTTCCGATGTTGATCTGGATACCAGTCTTCTCCGCTTCTTTTGCGACACGATTTGATCAAAGTGACAGTAGAGTTTTAACTATTTTCAGAATGTGATTTGGTGAGTATTAAATTTGACCATAACTGATTAAATAACGTTGTTTACTTTGCTGAACTCTACCATGGTTGACGAATGGCAATAAGGGAGGTCAAGGTACATGTACCGCCTCTGATTCGAGCAGCCGTTGATAAATGCGGAACCTAATATAAAAAAAAGATTCTGTTGTTTTAAGGCCGACATCGTATGATTGTTTGGTTTCCTTGAAGTCCGTTGTAAGTAGATAGGATATTTTATTGATTGGTTTGAAGACTAACGTTTGGCAATTACATGTATTTGTGCTGCCACACAAGAGGCAGAGCAATGATCACAGGACCTTTTCTCAGCCGGTCATATTATTGTGATATCGAACTAAACAGTAGACATACAGGATGCCATGCACATTGAGTGGAAACCGAAGCCAAGGCTTAATACAGTACCTCTTTAAAAAAAACACGTTATTTAAACTTATTTGGATTTTAAAAGATTTGTTTCATTGTTGAAACAAGCAATGGATAATCGACACATACACATAGCGCCCCCCCCCCCCCCCAAAAAAAAAAAAGACAATGAAAAAGACATTCTCGGTGATGTAACGTCATGGGAACTTCTCAAAGCAGCAATACGTGCTGAATGTGTGGCATGTAGCAAACGTAAGGAAAGCGAAACGTTTAAGAAATCTAGATATCTAGTGGAATTCGAACTTTAATATTTATATTCTTAGATAGTTAACTCTGAATTGCACTGATATAAGATTGCAGGACGATATTATTAGGTATGCAGACAAAAAAGCGACTTGGGAGTATTGTTGTTCATCTTGATCACCATACCTCATTAATTTGATAGTGCTGTTAAAGAAGTGATTCTTTCAGCATTGAAAATGTTCAATTTCGGAGACCGATTCATTAATTACGCACGCACTATTCTAAATAATACCGAAAGTGCAGTAAAAATGGAGGGTGGATTTTTGAATGGTTCCAAATGTGCCGAGGCGTTAGACAAGGGTGTTGTATAAGCCCTTTACTGTTCATTACAGCAGTGGATTAGAGGCTACTCAAACTTCAATGGTATTTTAAACCAGGAAAAACCAAGGCAGTGTTATTGATGATATACAGATTTACTCCAAAGGCTGATGACATCGCGCTCCTTTTACAGAACAGGGACGGTTTGGGAATTGCATTGGCATAGATAGTTAGATTTAAAGCTGTATCTTCCGGCATGTTGGTCAGGACTTACAAAACAAATCGAGAACGAGGGCAAGGAATAGATTAGGTAGAATCAAAATCCTCGATATATATTTCAATGCAAGTGTTGAGGCCTCTAAAATAAAACAAAATTGGGTAGAAAATAGAAGCAATAAAAAGCATGCTACAAATTTGTGCAACAAACGTAATCTATCGTTAAAAGGAAAGGTGATAATTTCCACAACATTGTTATTACCGGTATTAAAAGTCAACTATGTAATACAATCATTATCCCTAGCAACGAAAGTGCTTGCGGAAATTGACAGGATTGTTCTTAAGTTCTTGTAGCTAAGGTAGAATTCAAACAAAAAGACCTTTACAAAAATAAAGGGGAAGTGCGCCTTGCAAGCATGTCTGATGGGTGTCTATGAGTCACCAGCATCAAAGATCAATAGGTCTTCCAACTAAATTGGTTCAAGCCAGTAATGAGCAGTCACCTGAGTCTGGCACGGGAAAGATAAAACAAGGGGTAAATAAATAATCTCCTTTTCAGGCAAAATGTAAAAACTAGTTGTTTAGACCTGGAAAAGGAAAAGATGGCGCTTCTTTATTTGGGTCTAAAGCTATCGCGGTACAGCCTTTATTTAACAACTCTCATGTGTTATATAAAAACAAGCCTTTGTTAATTAGAAAATTCATACAAGATGGATTAGATACGTAAGGAAAACGTTCACCAACAACCTGTGGAAAAGTTTAGTTGATGTTAAAGAACAAAAATTGGGAACTATGCCGGTATATTTCTTTACTATGAGTTATTGCGCTGCGCTATAAATCGAAAGTGGAAGAACATCTTTCTTAATTCTGACAATAACACTCACATTTAAATAACCAATTTCGTCTACATCTAGACGCAGGTATCAATGGCGTCGCCAAAAACATCTTTACACTACAAAATGAACAGTTGAGAGAAAGTATGATAGTAAGAGGGGCTACAATATGCAGAATAGACTTCTGAAAAAGAAAGTTTGATGTTAATATCATACAGTATTCCTGGGCGGGTATATTATCATGTCAATAGGCTAGACTAAACCTTCTACAAATTTAACATTCTGTCCAACGTCTACCTAACTAATTATTCCTCTCCAGAAAATGAAGACCAATGAAACGAATAAATGCGTTTTCTGTGGAGTGCATGGTTTTTTGAGCATTTCTTTTTCCATTGTAGAAGGCTTAAGGGTTTTTTGATGTTTGTCATTATTTAAAAAACAAAAACAAAAACAACAGCCGTTTTTAAAATTGACGTAGATGAAAATGTTGCACTTTTTTGTATCCTCAGCGATAACTCAGTCCTTATAGACAATCAGAAAATAAATATGATCATTCTTATCGCGAATATACGCATAAATAAGATGGAATATGGAAAATTTCGTGATCTAATATTAACATTCTTACTTGAAACTAGCATAAGGAACAAAAGGCTAGACAACTAGATAATTTCCCATTTGCTGGCATAACAAGATAATTAACTAAAACAAAAAATGGCCCTGACGATTTGGAATAAACACAGGACATTGTTGCAAGAGCCAAACAAAAATAAATCCGTTGAGAAGAGTAAGCTTGTCAATTCTCTCTTTTATATAAACACCGTTTTTGCTCGTTTTTCCAGTAATACATTATATTACTGAATATTGCAGTGCTAAGTTATCTAACATAGTTACAACTTATAAAGTCCACTTACATGAACTCCCTAAATTGTTCCATTTATTTTATCTCACAGAATATGAAATAAAATAAAAGGGGGGGGGGGGGGGGGGGGGGGGGTCGAAAACAAAGGGATGAGCTTTGGATGCTGGTTTAATTATTGACAAATTGACTCTATTTATAATCTGTGTCGGAAAATACGACCAATACCTAATTTCAAAAGAGCACTGATTAAAGAGAACACTTCAGCAATCGTCATAGATTTATTCTTTTTGTTTATTTGTTTTTTTTTCTTATTTCAATAAGCTAGGGTAAATGATTATCAAAAGTATGAATATCATATTACAGGCAGTATCGATTGCTTTCTACTTATTAAATGAATTAATGTATTTATAAACCTATATAGTTTTTTTTATACATATCATATGAAACATTACAATCTGGCATATACTTGCAAAACACCAATGCCGGAACAAAACTTTGAACCAAAAAAAAAAAAAAAAAAAAAAAGAAAGATGAAAAAGCAAACGATTTTAAGACAGAGCTTTTTTTTTTATTTGATACGTGAAACAAAACAGAAGAGCAATCACGGCACATTTATTTCTAAACTTAAACATTTTGTACCATTTTGTTAAAAAAACCCCGAAACGACGAAAAATATTTCAGGAAAAATAACTAAGAAAATTTAAGGAAAATGGACTTGAAAATTTTCCTCTTTGAATTTCTTCAGTATCGATTTAAACAAAATAATTGTTTCGTTATGAAAGACTTTACTGAATACAAATTGTGGTAACAATCCTAAAATGTGACTACTTTGTTATGAAATCTTGAAACCATTTTTAAAAAACAACAACAACAACAACAACAACAACAACAACAACAACAACAACAACAACAACAACAACAACAACAACAACAACAACAACAACACAACAACAAACAACAACAACAACAACAACAACAACAACAACAACAACAACAACAGCTACAACAACTACTACTAATAGAAAACCAATTGTATAACAAAACATAACAAAATATACCTGACCCAACATACACACACAACCCACGAAAAAAAGTAAAACCAACAATAAAGCAAATAAAGCAAAAAAAGTACAAAACTCAATCTAAAAGTAGGAAGAAAAATAAAGAGAGAGGGAGAGAGAGAGAGAGAGAGAGAGAGAGAGAGAGAGAGAGAGAGAGAGAGAGATAGAGAGCACAAAATAAAATTGAGAGCAAAGTCCCATCCTCAAGTACCACTGGTATAATACACATTTTGCATTTCACGGTTTTACGTACCAATCTTTAGGCTACGACAAACATTCAAAAAATACAAAAGTAACCTCACACCACACATATTCAAATACATAATTATTACCCGCTCCAATAAAAAAAACAACAAAACAAAAAAAAAAAAACACTACGAACACACTGACAGAAAAAAGGCGTTAAAAAGCTTTTTTGGGACACACACACATGATGTGACCTATCGAATTTTGATAAACGTCACCAATACCACCATCGGCACAAGATTCGTAAAGGTTACAGAATAAGCTATAACAACAAAAGATACTGCACCCACGATAACATCCTCATCATCATCATCATCATCATCATCATCATCATCATCATCATCATCATCATCATCATCATCATCATCATCATCATCATCATCATCATCATCATCATCATCATCATCATCATCATTATCATCGTATAAAAACTGCAACTTAATCTGCAACATTTATTAGAAAAAAACCCAAACCAAAAAAAAGACAAAAAACAAAACAAAAACAACAATAAAAAAAAAAAAAACACCCAATAACATTATCATCATTATCATCTTAAAGAAGCAGCAACTTAAGCTGCAAGAGTCATTATAAAACAAACTAATAGTACTTCCTAGATACGGTTTACACAAAATATGTGAAAGACTGCACCATAAAGTTAATTATTCTTAAATAAAGGCGTTGAAAATGAAAAACAGTGCAATTAAATCGAACTGAAACTAGAAACTCTACGAAGAAAAAAACGTAAAATAAACTTTTGACTGCAACAGAGCGCTCGCTAAATCTACGCTGTCTTTTTCGCGCCCTTGAAGATTGCGCTGAGCTGTGCTGCGGAGGAAGTTCTTTAGAAAAATTTTATGTGCTGCCACACACGAGACAGGGCGGTGATGCCATGCTCTGTCTCAGCCGAACACATTAAACTGACACCGACCCAACCAGTAGGGAGCGCAATCGCCAGGGCTCGCTCGGACCTTTTGCGTCGGAAGCGCCCCCCCCCCCCCCCCCCCACCGTTGCGACGGCCGCGGGCGGACTTCAACGCATCTTTTGCTGTTTTGGCCCCCCCCCCCCCCCCCCCCCCCCCCGCCATAGCCATTCCTACTACCTCAGCAGTACCTCCCTGCTGCTTATTTTTCCATTATCATAGTGCTGACGTTGGACGTTTGGAAGCATTTAAACGGACTCAACTCTGTAAGCTTGTATTTGAAAAAAAGATTGACCCCTAAAACTAAAACGCGGAGCATTGGACGTGGGAACTCTTACACACCGACTTGAGTTGGTTGGTAAACGTCTAAAGTCCAATATATAGGCTGTATTGTGGACGAGCCTAAAGAATGACGTCTGACAACTTTTATGTGCCGCCACACACAAGACAGAGCGAAAAAACCAGGACTCCTGTCTGTTTATTCATGTAAATCAGTCGTTCAGCCTCTTCACCACTCGACTACCCTTCTAAGTTGTGGAGCGCGGTAACCATGTCTTAGAACTTTGGCTTCTTTGTATCACATATCAACCAACTAGACAACTCAGCAATCCACACAATAAAATGTGCATCATTCTACAAAAATGAATCTAATTACGGTGCTTATTCTCTCAAGAAGCATTGTACAATAATAAAAAAGAAAAGATAACAAACCAACAACAAGTTCCAAACACGCACCTTGACTCTTTGTGTCAAACAACACCTATTTTAGCCAACTAGGCAACTCAGCAACTCATACATTTAAATGTGCAGTACGAAAAAAAATAATATATATACCGCACTTAATAATATTTTCAAAACGCTATTCAATGATATGCTACAATATAAAAAAGGAAAAAAAAGAGAGGTTAAACCAACAACAATCCCCAAACCCGCAACCTGACTCTTTGTGTCAGATATCACACAACCTCAAACAAAATAATAGGGAACTCAGCAACCCACACATTAAAATTTGCATCATTGTACAAAAAAATAGATATAATTTAAATATCCTACTGGTGTTGTTAAGAAACACTCCCATGCTATGCTAGGATAAAAGAGAATAGAAAAAAACAAACCCCAAAGAAACACTCGCAACTTGACTCATTGTGTCGCAGATCACCAACCTAAACCAACTAGGCAACTCATCAACCCATGCATTAAAAAGTACAAAAATTAAATTAACTACTGCACTGATCTTTCCAACAAGCTCTTCAATTCTATGCTACAAAAAAATAATTAATAATCAACAGCCCCCAAACCCACAACTTGACTCATTTTGTGCGTCTGATACCAAATTTAGAGTCTGTGTGAACCAAAACACCGCGGTGACTTTACTACCACTAAGTCAACGCAGGCTAGAAATTAGAAAGCACGCAATCATAGCAAAGATAATAGATTTACACAAATGACATACAGTGTTTTTGATACGGAAAGCTAACGTGAACAGCGCTCACTCTATTTCTTTATTAAAATCAAGGGAGGTAAACAATGTTCAGACTAAAGTTTTTACTCGGGGTTAAAGAAGGAAGCAACTACCTTAAATATCTTACGCCATATACCAAATTCCTTGCCGTAAACCCTCCCAATATTTCACACTCTCTGGTCATAGAAGAAACTATAGATTTAATGAGACGTTCCACAAAAATAACTCACAGTGTTTTTGATACGCGAAGCTTACACGACGCGTGCACATTCTATTTACCATTGAATTGAACAATGTTCAACGTTTTTATTCGGGGTTAAGGGATTAAACCTTAAATATCTTAAGTCATACACACAAACTCCTGGCTGTGAAACCTCTCACTATTTCACACTCTCTGGTCACAGCCATCTACAGGTACACGATAGAGCGCGTTCTCACAGGTTCATGTAGCGGCAGATCTGCAGTTTGACGTCAAAGCACATGAGGTGCGGGCACGCGTTCACCCTGGGACCGTTACTGTAGCACGTGATATACTTGTTGCACGTGTATGGGTGCTCGACACGCAGACCCGTCTTGTCCAGACACACGCTCTCTGGGGAATTGCAAAAGTAGCAAAGGACACCGTTAGAAGTTATAAAAAATCACAAGCAAAAAAATACCCCCCCCCCAAAAAAAAAAAAAAAATCTGATAAACAAAAAGAAAACACGAAACAGAAAACGCAACAAACAACATGGGGATGAAACACAGGGTCTTTGTGATACACGCTCAGTGAACTCAGAACTCCAAAGACAATATTCACGTGTTAATTAGACATTTTTGTGTGAAGCATTTTCGGTATATTGAATAGATGAATAGACAAAACACTCAGACTAACAAATACACTTATGGTAGGCTTATACATCTATTCATCACATGGGGCGAACTGGCGCATGTGATAGAGAGATAGCCCCCCAATCGGTTCGAAATCCATATCATGACCGGTGGAGATAGGAGCCCAGGTCTCCCCGAATTGTCGCTATGTGGACCACAGTGCTGACGCTGGACATTAAACAACAAACAGACAAACAATTAAACAGCGTGTACCACTCTGACTGTGTAATTCTATGGCTCTATGTTATAGCACTGTCTGTGTAGCTCTATGACTCTATGTTATAACACTGACTATGTAGCTCTATGACTCTATGTTATAACACTGACTGTGTAGCTCTGTGACTCTATGTTATAACACTGACTGTGTAGCTCTGTGATTCTATGTATACTCTCTGCTACATTACTGACTGTGTAGATCTATGACTCTGCTACATTACTGACTGTGTAGATGTATGACTCTGCTACATTACTGACTGTGTAGATGTATGACTCTGCTACATTACTGACTGTTTAGCACTGTAAGAGTCCTCCTGTGAGACCTGACCCGCTCTATGACCCTGCCCTGGAAGTCTGTGGCGTTCTCATTGGCCACGATGCGGGCGATGATCTCCGTGCCGTTCCACGCCAGGCTCGGCCGCACTGAGTACCTGCCGGGGAGGAGTGGGTGGGGTGGAGATTTATCCAAATGCATGAACGAGTAGTGATAAGGGTAATGATATTGATAACAACAACATCAACAACTACAAAAATAAGAAGAACAACAGAAACAACAACAACAACAACAACAATAATAATAATAATAATAATAATAATAATAATAATAATAATAATAATAATAATAATAATAACAACAACAACAACAACAACAACAACAACAACAACAACAACAACAACAACAACAACAACGACGACTACTACTACTACTACTACTACTACTACTACTACTACTACTACTACTACTACTACTACTACTACTACTACTACTACTACTACTACGACTACTACTACTACTACTACTACTACTACTACTACTACTACTACTACTACTACTACTACTACTACTACTACTACTACTACTACTACTACTACTACTACTACTACTACTACTACTACTACTACTACTACTACTACTACTACTACAACTATACCAACTTGGTTTTACTGTTGATAGGCTCATGGCATTTACTTCTACACCACCTTTGCTTTACTAATTTTGTACATAATTCTTCCATGGAAGTCTACACCCGCAGGACTGTCAGCCTGCATCACTCATAATCTTTGAGCCCTTTATAATAATTGTGACTGGCGGCAGGGCGAACAATACATGTAGTAGAGTCAGAGCCTGAAAGTTCACAACAGCTTGGGCTAACAATACGGCTAGGTATCGGAGTCGAAGACCTGGGCTTCACTGAACACGCGACCTACTTGTTCTCCACCATGATGGTACAGTCCTTCTTCCAGGAAATCGTCTGCTCGTCCGCGGCTGAGAATGGGAGACCTGCGGAAACAAGTCGGTACCAGCATAGTAAGAGTTGGGCATAATACTGCTCTCCTAAAAAACAACAATCGCAAAAGAAACAACAACAACAACAACAACAACAACAACAACAACAACAACAACAACAACAGCAACAGCAACCACAACAAAATTCAGCATCAACAATAACAAGAACAAGAATAAGACCACCACCACCACCACCAATTTAAAGGGCAGCCTAACGCAGGAACTCAGTTACGCTCACTAAAGCCAGAAAATGTCTCATACTCGCCTCTGAAACCTTTCACCACGTCATGAACGATGTGACCAATCAGAGGGTTGCCAGCATCCCACGTGGTCACGATCCAAATAACGTCACCTTCAAAAGCGTCTTCGGGGAAGGAAAGAACGGGTGGGTCGGGCTTCTCTGTAGGGTTGTTAATGAAAGAATACAAAAAATTAGATAAACTTTATTCATACACACAGGACATTTAGGGGAGATATAACAGAAGCAACAGCAATCGGAATATATATATTTTTTTTTACATAAGAATGAAAGAAGCGAGAGAAATAAATAAACAGAGAGTGTGTGTGTATGAGAGAGAGAAAGAGAGGGAGAGAAAAAAAAGAGAGAGAAAGAGAGAGAGAGAGAGAGAGAGAGAGAGAGAGAGAGAGAGAGAGATGGAGATAGATGAAAGAACTTAAACCATAAGCAGTTTATCAAGAGTGGTGTCTATGCTGAGTGGTCCACCGACACCACATTAGCAGTGTATCTGACTTGTGTACCTCTAAGGACTTGCAGTTTTTATTTTATACACTTTCTGCAAAGCTTTCCTGCCAGCTTTTGATCACCAAAGTAAGCCGGTGTGTTATATCAGAAATTTCTCCAGACCCGAGGCATAAATGACGGGGCGCACGAGCCGCTATAACATGTGACCGTTGGCCATTTTACTATTCGTATGTATTGCCACGCAATTAGCTACTCTCCACCACCCACAATACGTTCTTATTGCCACGTACTGCGGACGTCCACGTTGAAGGTCTTGCTGTGGAACGTCCTGTTGACGACGATCTCGCAGAGGTAGCGTCCCTTGTCCTCACACATGGCGTACTTGGTCTCGAGGGTGAGCGTCACCTGGCTCTCGTCACGGTGCAGTGAAAAGTCAGACATGCGGGAATCGATGGGGATGAACGGCCACTCGTCGCGTTTCTCCACACCGCCTGGGGAAAGATAAACGGAGAGAAGAGAGGTTAGTACTCTGGGGGCTAAATGAGAGCTTCGGGGATCGAATCTCGGTGCAGAGTCTATGGGGATGAACGACCACTCGTCTCGGGAACAGAGGTTAGTACTCTGGCGGGAAAAGGAGAGGTTCGGGGATCGAATCTCGGTGCAGAGTCTATGGGGATGAACGACCACTCGTCTCGGGAACAGAGTTTAGTACTCTGGGGGCAAAAGGAGAGGTTCGGGGATCGAATCTCGGTGCAGAGTCTATGGGGATGAACGACCACTCGTCTCGGGAACAGAGGTTAAGGAACAGAGGTTAGTACCCTGGGGGCAAAAGGAGACGTTCGGGGATCGAATCTCGGTGCAGAGTCTATGGGGATGAACGACCACTCGTCTCGGGAACAGAGGTTAGTACTCTGGGGGCAAAAGGAGAGGTTCGGGGATCGAATCTCGGTGCAGAGTCTATGGGGATGAACGACCACTCGTCTCGGGAACAGAGGTTAGTACTCTGGGGGCAAAAGGAGAGGTTCGGGGATCGAATCTCGGTGCAGAGTCTATGGGGATGAACGGCCACTCGTCTCGGGAACAGAGGTTAGTACTCTGGGGGCAAAAGGAGAGGTTCGGGGATCGAATCTCGGTGCAGAGTCTATGGGGATGAACGGCCACTCGTCTCGCTGCTCTACACCGATTTAACAGTGACAACAACTGGGACAGAGGTTAGTACTCTGGGGAGGGGGGAGAAGGTGGTTAATGAGATGACCGAGGTTCAAGTCCCGATGCTGTGAGACCTTAAGGTCCCTCGAGCAACCAGCACATGCGTAGAGTTAGAACTTTCAGGAGGGTGCGCGTTCGAACACTAAATCACTGGAAAACTCATAAGGTATATAAAAACTCTGGGGATAACTGGATGTCGCCCTAGTTATATGCACAGGGACATGTAGGTCTAACTTTAGAAAGGGTGAGGGACCCATTCCAAGTCATTCATAGTCATATTATCCACATTGCCACCAGAGCGCTAAGTCACTAAAAAAAACATACAATGTTGCAGGTCCAACTAGAAGGATGCGGGTTCGAAGACTAAGTCACTGGAAAACTCATAACGTATCAAGGAACGCCAGGGAGAACTAGCTGTCGCCCTCGTATCTGGACAGAGACACGTAGGTCCAACACTAGGAGGGCGCGGGTTCGAACACTGTGTAATGGGTGAACATGGAACATACCGATGAACATGGAACATACCGAGGAATTCCAAGGAGAACTGGCTGTCGCCCTCGTATCTGGACAGAGACATGTAGGTCCAACACTAGCAGGGCGCGGGTTCGAACACTGTGTAATGGACTAACATGGAACATACCGAGGAATTCCAAGGAGAACTGGCTGTCGCCCTCGTATCTGGACAGAGACATGTAGGTCCAACCCCAGGCCTTGCGCGCTGTGCACGAGATCTTGAGGTTGTTGCTGGGGCTCATCCCGATCTCGGCAACCACGTCTTTGGTGAGCATCTCAACTGGCGCAGTGAGAAGGGGCAAAGGGGATGGGGGTGAGGAGTTATGGTCATAAAGCGGAAAAAAGACAACAAGGGGGGGGGGGGGGGGTGAGGAGTTATGGTCATAAAGCGGAAAAAAGACAACAAGGGGGAGGGGGGGGGGGGAGGAGTTATGGTCATGAAGTGGAAAAAAACAACAATTGGTGGAGAGGGTGAGGAGGACAGAGGAGAGAAGATGTTACAGTTATAAAAATTAAAAAAAAAAAGTGATTTTACTTATTTTAACAACAGGCTTGGAAATGCTTTTTTTTTATTTATATCAAAAGCCATTTTCTTTATTTGGCGAATTCAATAGTGCATGGATGTGTTTTTTTTACAGGTAAAGAAATGTGTTTTTGTCAGTTCATTTTAATATTGCTTTATATAAGATGACTCTGCTCCTAATTACAACAACAACAACAACAACAACAACAGCAACAACAACAACAACAGAAACAATAATAACAATGCAACATCTTTAAATAAAAAGCTATTACTGTTTTGTTGTTGCTGTTGTTGTTGTTGTTGTTATTGTAGACTTTGTTAATAATATTATTTTTATTATTTCATGAGCAAGAAGATTCATTGCATGGCTATGAGTGCTGCACTTTTAGGTACTTCCCTTCATTATGAACGTATTATTAAGGGATATCCTTGAAATAAAATGCTGCTACTATTTTTGTTAATTTCTTTTAATAACTTAACAAGTAGCATTGTCAGTAGTTTTAGTCATGTTAGCGCCATGATTATAGGCGGTGCATTAGCCATGTGGTAGAATATAGGCTTCCTACGCAGGAGGTCCGAGGTTCAAGCGATTTCGTGCCCTACTTCAATTTAATGTGTCTGGCTGAGACAGTCATAGTTTCCGTGCACTGTCTTTAAGTAGCAGCACGTTAATCTTGAAGTCCTTTCACAATGCATATAATGCGTACAATAATTATAGCCTATATTATGCTGACGTCAAGCACACACACACACACACACAAAACACATAAACAAACAAACAAACAAACAAACAAACAAACAAACAAACAAACAAACAAACAAACAAACAAACAAACAAACAAACAAACAAACAAACAAATAAGCGCCATGATTGTCTCGCTGTGAATGCGCTGCACATGCATGCACTAAGATTTCACTGCTGCTGTTTGGTGCCAATACTCAAGCTCTGCCGCCGCTGCTGCTGTTGCTGTTACTGTTGCTGTTGCTGCTGCTGTTGTTGCTGTTGCTGCTGCTGTCGTGTTACTCTGCTCGCTTTTGATAGCACAGCTGTCAATCCAACCACTCAACCAGCCGTCAGTGTGTGACATATTAATTTTATCAGCCAAATGAGGCTTAAGAATCTACATAGAAATACGTTTTTTTTTATCGAGTATGGTTGGTAGACCTTCCATTGCCAAACACGCTTAAAACTTACCATGCTGGAAGTTTACAACAACAAGAAGAAAAATCATGTAAATTCAAATAAACATAGCAGGGAAAATGATGATTTTTTTCTCGTGTAACCGGTACTCATAAATAAACTATGTTTATTTCAATAAAGATGTAAGAAGATGCAAGAACAAAATAAATTGTATGGAACTTTAGATGATAACTTTAGAAAACGTCCTTCAATTTACATGCTTAAACCGTGCACTTGCGATAGCTTTTAAAGGTATGTCTGTTTGTATGTTTGTCTGTTTATCTGTTTGTCTGTCTCTGTTTCTGTGTCTGTCTGTTTATCTGTTTGTCTGTTTATCTGTTTGTCTGTCCCTGTCTCTGTGTCTGTCTCTCCGTTTCCGTCTGTCTGTCTGTCTGTCTGCCTGCCTGTCTGTGTCAGTCTGTCTGTCTGTCTGTCTGTCTGTCTATCTGTCTGTCTGTCTGTCTGTCTGTCTGTCTGTCTGTCTGTCTGTCTGTCTATCTGTCTGTCTGTCTGTCTGTCTGTCTGTCTGTCTGTCAATCTCTCTACCTCCCACCTTTTTATCCATTATATTTCATTTGTGTTTAACAAATAGCTTTACGTTTATGCTAGGAAACTTTGAGAGTATAACTACTTTAAGGTGTCCATTAATTTTTCCTTTTACTCTAAATTTTGTTTTGATTTATACATTGACAGGAAAAGAATTCGTGGACAAAATGGCTTAAGTTTATACTGAGGTTTATAACTTGTAAGCAAAAAAATGTCATACATTTACATTAAAAATAATAGAGATTATTTGATTTGAAGCATGATTAACAGTAGATTGATATGATTAGGTCTAAAGCAATGTTTTTGGATTAAAATATGTATATTTTTTATGTATAAACCGACACCATACTTTTTATATTAGGGCCTATATAGATCTCCATGGGTTCTACCAATTATTTGCATTATATCCAAATAAGTATTGAATTTTCCTCTTAAAATATAAATTCATACTTATTATTTTACATTGGAATCACATTGGAATTTACAGCACATGTCTTTTGGGGTATTTTTTAGATATACAGTTATACCAACATGCCGGTCCGTACAGGCTGTAAGATTATATATTTCAGAAAGTTTATAATCAAAGAAAATTTTCAGTGTAGATAGGTGAGCTTTAAAGCGCTAGAAATAGTTTATACGAGAGCATGCAGTAAAAAAAACAACAACCAACCAACAACAACAACCAACAATAACAACAGCAATAACTAACGAACAACAACAACAACAACAACAACAACAACAACAACAACAAAACAACAACAACAAAAACAACAAAGCAACATCTTTGAATAAAAAACTGTCTGTCTGTCTGTCTGTCTGTCTGTCTGTCTGTCTGTCTGTCTGTCTGTCTGTCTGTCTGTCTGTCTGTCTGTCTGTCAATCTCTCTACCTCCCACCTTTTTATCAAATCCATTATATTTCATTTGTGCTTAACAAATAGCTATAAGTTTAGGCTAGGAAACTTTGAGGTGCCCATTAATTTTTTCTTTGTCTCTAAACTTTGTCTTGATTTATACATTGACACGAAAAGAATTCGTGGAAAAAATGGCTTAAGTTTATTCTGAGGTTTATAACTTTTAAGAAAAAACAAACAACATATCATACATTTACATTATAAATCATACTAATAGCAATTATTTCATTTGAAGCATGATTAACAGTAGGTTGGTATGATTAGGTCTAAAGTAATGTTTTGGATTTAAATATGTATATTTTTTATGTATAACTCGACACCATACTTTTTATATTATATAGATCTACCAGTTATTTGCATTATATCCACCAAATAAGTATTGAATTTTTTCCTTTAAAAAATCTAAATCCCTACTTTTCATATCAGATTGGAATCACATTGGAATTTACAGCTCATGTTTTTGGGTTATTTTTAGATATACAGTTATACCAACATGCCGGTCTAGAAAGGCTGTAAGATTATAATTATATTTTAGGAAGTTTATAATCAAAGGAAATTTTCAGCGCAGATAGGTGAGCTTTAAAGCGCTAGAAATCGTTTATACGAGTGCATGCAGTGGAAAAGAAGCAAACAACAACAACACAAAGCATAATTATGCTTATAATCTTCGTACTTTTTAAGTTCAAGACATTGATTTGCAATGGGGAGGGGGAAAGGGAAAGCGGGGGGCGCCGCTGCAATGGACTTTGCGCGAAAAAAAAATTTTCCAATCACATCTCATTGTATACATAATCTTTGGTCTGGGTAAAAGACGTTGATTTACGCAGTATGGAAAAGAATAAATAAAAACATCAGTTATAAAACTTATCAAATTTGTTGACTCCACCAAATAATTAGTATACTTGATCACCAGACGCTCCGTCGTTTGAGCAAAATGTTGTCTTTCGAGCGGTTTTATACTAGCCCAGATTATGTATGATACATGTTTCAGTTTGTTAGCGATGGATTAGAATTAGCCTACTTTGCGTTCAAACTTATAAATCGGTCGGGCGGTCGGAATCGGGGATTCGGCAGAATGTCATATAACCAATATCACCACCCGAATGATATTTTGGATGTAAATGTGGTGTTAGAGTGAACATGTCATTATCGTTTGACCAACCACTCTTTAAGTTAAAATCAGATGTTAGACTGAAAAATTCATAATATAAGCATGATCAGTCATCCGATCGAATTTTAGACATGAATGCTGTGTTAGAGCAAAAAGACATTGAACATATGTGTGGCAACCAGGGTAATTCAGGCACAAGTAGGAAATTTGACTTTTGGAGTTACAAGTAGGCATATTTATAGCGTGTTAACAAGTGTGAAATGCAAAAATAAAAGGTTGAACGATTTTAATTCTATCGGTTCTATTTGAAAACTAACAAGGTCAATAGAGGATGTTTTCCTTTGTGTTTAGATGGCTCTGGCTCAAAACATATATCAGAGACTTGTGCCTGATTCACCCTGGTTGCCTCACATATCATTGACCGACCGAGTTTTAGATCTGAATGTGGTGTTAGAGTGACGCAGTCATCCGACCGATTTTTAGATGTCAATGCAGTGTTAGAATGAAACGACAACCAACCAATTGACCTATATCGTTTGACCGACCGATTTTTAAGTTTTGAAAGAGGGGGATGTTAGAGAAAGTAGCTGTGTGGGGAAGGGTTAGAGCCGTGCCGCTTTACTTTTCTCAGTGTCCAACTCTGGGGCCAGATACTGGTGGAATGATCGCGCGCTGGTCGCTGAGAAAATAGGGGGGAGGGCGAGAATCATCCATGGGGGGAAGGAATAACAATCTATCTAATCACAAAGGTGAGCAATATGAAATAAATCATTGAGAAATCAAGCCTTTAATGATGGGAGAAATATGAACATATTTTGAAACATTTAAGGGAAGAAAACACAGAAAGCACGAGAGTAAGGGAGGGTAAATGAGAGAGAAAAAAGAGAGAGGGATGGATAGATATTTATGTAAATAAATAGACTAGCGGGGGAGAAGCAGACAGATATGCAGACAAACAGAGAGAAAGAGAGAGAGAGACACACGCAGAGAAAGAGAGAGATAGATAGAGAGAAATAGACAGAAAGAGAGAATGAGAATGAGACAGAGAGATAGAGGGAGAGAGAGATAGATAGAGAGAGGTGGATCGATAGCTATATAAATAGCAGACGGAGCGGTAGAAAGGCAGACAAACTAGCAGAAAAACAAAGAGAGGATCAGAGAGAACTAACAGAGAAGAACTAAGGAATATATTCACATATAAAACTAGATAAAGATCGCGATGTGGATATAGACCAATTGAAAAAAAAGACAAACATTAGCAAATACAATTTAACAATTATACATTCATCTAAGTACGGCGAAGATTCTAGTTACCATCAGGATTAAAAATAAAATAAAATAAATAAAAATGAAGAAAAAAACCCAGAAGAAAAACAGAAACAACACGATTGCCACAAATCATGACATTGGTTGAAGTGTTGAAGTCCGGATTGGCCTACTTGGCACTGTGGCTTCACCGAAAGTTACCCCACTTTGTCGGAAGATATAAGTCAGTTTCAACAAGCAAAATCGTATTTGTGTCATTTTGTTGGTGCAGTAACTGTTTCCGTTTGCGCACTTGATGTACTCTCTCAATAACTAGAATTTCCAAACTGTTCAGCATTACTCACTCCATAACTGACTCTTTTGCTTGTTGAGATAATAAATACCTACAGCAGAGCTCATGTCTTTCAAAGAAGGTACATTACGTTTGATAAAATAACATTCCCAATAGTATCACCAAAAAAAAAAATAAATAAAAAATTAAAGCGCCCTGCACATTGACATAATATAGCACAATACTTTCAAATATGTACATTTAATACGAAAATCACTACGCATGATGCGGACATAAACTGCTGCTTGTTTTTAAGGCGTCCATGTACTGCTGCATAACAAAAGCGCGCACACACTGAAACAAAAGTATAATGAACGCGCAAATTCACCGAACGCGTGCAGAATCTAAAAGCGGGCACGCACAAAAATGCAATGAAAGCACACGTGCACGCAAAAGGCCAGAGTTCATACAAGCCGCACATGCATACGATAAACGCGTGTGTATATACTGAACGCGCGCATACATTGAATGCATATCTTTACTTCACGTGCCGCGCACATTGCATGCGTAGCTTTACTGCTCGTGCCGCGAACATTGCAAGCGTAATTTTACTGAATGCGCGCATGCATTGAATGCGTAACTTTACTGAACGCGCGCATAAATTGAATGCGCATCTTTACTGCACGTGCCGTGTACATTGAATGCGTAGTTTTACTGAACGAACCCATGCGTTAAATGCGTGATTTTACTGAACGCGCATGCATTAAATGCGTATTTTTACTGAACGCGCCGCATATATTGAATGCGTAACATTACCAAAATATGCGCTTAAACTGAATGCACCTATACACTTTTAAAGTGCTTAGAATTATTAAAGCTTACATGCATTGAAAGCGCGCAAACATTGAACCTGCGCATGAACTGAACACACAATTATGAACATGAAGACACTAAAAATACATACACACTAAAAACTGGAAGTACGCATTGAATTGTGCAGAACGTTTGCAATGTCTTATGAGACTTTTACTTATTGAATAATGATTTTAAATAGGGGTGAAAACGGAAAATGTTTCATAATATTATTCAATTGATAATACAAACGTATGGCCTGATTGAAAAAGTAAATTTTCTATTAACGTTTGGCAACTTATTGTACAGAAATTAAGTATTTTTTGCCTCCCCCCTTTTCAATAAAACAATCTAACCTTTTTGTATCTTCATTTTCAATAAAAATTGGAGGAGAAAATAATTGAGTAACCCTTTATAATTATTTTTGAACATTGTGAATAATGGGGGAAACCCACTCATCAACAAACGATTGACCCCTTCTATTGACTTCAGAACCAACGCTACTCTCGGCCGACATCGCTCACCAATCTTCGAGCAATTTAATTTGACGACGGACCAGACAAAAACAACAACAACAAACAAACAAAAAGGTTGTGTAAGCACTTACAACTTGCGATGGCAGTTCTTCTGTAATAGAAATCAAGTAGCCCGTCTACTTGTTATACGTTATATAATGTACAATCTCACTATTTACAAGGATATGAAGCATGGAAACAAGAGCTACAAACATAAAACAGCCATCATGGGGACCTAAAATGTAAATGAATGATAACATAGTTATACTTAAAAAAAAATTGATGCGTAAACCTTAAACAGACATGAAAATGTAATACAGTGGACAATAGTTTAATTCAATTCATGAGCAGATTTAATGTTTGTTTTGGTGTAAGGATGACATCTGAGTATTATAAAACACTCACCCTCTGGCGGCTTGTGGGTGAAGGACGGGGGGCGTGTCGTCAGAGGGGGCGGAGTCAAAGCTACCTTGGTTGCTATGGGATCCGGGAGAACTTCCTTGGGGGGCATGTCGCGTAGAAGTTCTTCAAAATCCACAACCGCGTCGCCCGTGCCAACGCCGCCTCGGGAATTCCCGGAACCAGCTCCACCGCCGCCGCCACCGTCTAAGCCTGCAGAGTTCCCGCCAAAACCGAAGTCCAGCCCGCCATACGCCAGCCCGCCCGCTCCGTCTGGACTCCCGCCTCCGAAGAAACCTGCACGTGTGGAGAGGCGATAAGCATGAGAAGAACTGAAGCAACCGAGATGTGGCATGCCAATACGATAGCAGAATTTTCATGGGCAGAACGGAAATCTAATCAGAGAGTATTTGACGAGGCAGACTCTAGAAAGACAATCTAACAGAAAAGAAATGAATATAATTCTAACACTTCGACATTTTATTGGACACATTAAGAAAGGAGCGGCGTGAACAAAACTATAGCAATAGATATAATAGAAGCAAAGAGGGTTGCTGAAAGATGGATAAGGAAAACAGCGGAAAACATCACATATTGGTCGGCGGACAAAACGACACCGCTAAAATAAGAGGTACATGGTTGTGGCAGAGAAAAGTGAAACAACAATGACAGCTGGCGTGACAGTCAAACAGCTGAAATAATGAAGAACGAGCGAGGAAAGGGAACAAAGTCAAGGTAGAGCCCAAGGATTCAAAGTAAGTGTCGTAGGGTTTGATTCGAAATCAGCCCAAGTAATTATTCCCCTGCTTGTGAGGTCAGGGTTAGAGTTACAGTTTGTTTTTGCCACACAGTAACGGCTACATTGTGCATAGCATGACTTCTTAAGACAGTAATTTTAATACATTACACCAGTAGCCAAAGTGACTCTTTTTATTTCTCTTAAACGATAAGAACCATTTATATAAAGATCGGTTGAAAATGAAGAATATAATCTGCAGTATAAAAGATGCACGTGTAGGATTTTCACAATTAAATCTCCTGTATTCATCAAGGTTTTATTTTAGAAACCTCAGCGCGCATTGAGGGAAATATAAGTAAACATTCTCTAGCGCTTTGGAAGTAAGTTGCAGATGTCTTTCCCGGTGACATTTTGGGCAATGAACTAAAATATGACTCACGGATAACTGACAGCAGCAGGTATAATACTGGTTCAGTGTCAGAAAAAAAGTGATCGGCTGAGGCAGCGGTCCCGTTATCGTCGATAAAATTATCTTTGTGTGGCAGCACGTAAAGAAATGTGTTGCGTTTTATCTAGCAGTCGTCGCTGTATATTGCATAGGATCTTCTTTTGGAACCTGAGAGAATGCTTCAAGTCAGTAAAATAATGGAACTTTGGGATCTCACGACTAGCTACCAAATAAAACGACCTGTTGTTTAAGTAGAGGTCCGTATATTGTGACATGTTAAAACCCAGGTATCCCACTCTATGGTGTTTTAGAAGTGTGTGATATTTATGGAGACCCAGGAGACTTCAAACTGGGGGAGTGCTCCGGTTTCTTTTACCAAGAAAAATTCGACTAAAATAACACTTAAAATACAATGCTAGGGCAGAAATTATAGGGTACCCTTCAAACCCTACACAAAAGAGACTCACTAGCATATGGGTCAATTGTTGTTGGCGGCACAAAGGGAGTTGTGGTAGTGGTGGTGGTAGTCGTAGTTGTTGGTTCAGTCGTAGTCGTTTCCGCGGCTGTAGTTGTAGTAGTAGTTGTTGTTGTTGTTGAAGAAATTACGTATTTTTTGCCTCCCCATTTTTCAATAAAACAACCTAACCTTTTTATATCTTCATTTTCAATAAAATTGGAGGAGAAAATAATTGAGTAACCCTTTATAATTATTTTTGAACATTGTGAATAATGGGGGAAACCCACTCATCAACAAACGATTGACCCCTTCTATTGACTTCAGAACCAACGCTACTCTCGGCCGACATCGCTCACCAATCTTCGAGCAATTTAATTTGACGACGGACCAGACAAAAACAACAACAACAAACAAACAAAAAGGTTGTGTAAGCACTTACAACTTGCGATGGCAGTTCTTCTGTAATAGAAATCAAGTAGCCCGTCTACTTGTTATACGTTATATAATGTACAATCTCACTATTTACAAGGATATGAAGCATGGAAACAAGAGCTACAAACATAAAACAGCCATCATGGGGACCAAAAATGTAAATGAATGATAACATAGTTATACTTAAAAAAAAATTGATGCGTAAACCTTAAACAGACATGAAAATGTAATACAGTGGACAATAGTTTAATTCAATTCATGAGTACATTTAATGTTTGTTTTGGTGTAAGGATGACATCTGAGTATTATAAAACACTCACCCTCTGGCGGCTTGTGGGTGAAGGACGGGGGGCGTGTCGTCAGAGGGGGCGGAGTCAAAGCTACCTTGGTTGCTATGGGATCCGTGAGAACTTCCTTGGGGGGCATGTCGCGTAGAAGTTCTTCAAAATCCACAACCGCGTCGCCCGTGCCAGAGCCGCCTCTGGAATTCCCTGAACCAGCTCCACCGCCGCCGCCACCGTCTAAGCCTGCAGAATTCCCGCCAAAACCGAAGTCCAGCCCGCCATACGCCAGCCCGCCCGCGCCGTCTGGA
This sequence comes from Elysia chlorotica, assembly GCA_003991915.1. Classification (NCBI taxonomy): domain Eukaryota; kingdom Metazoa; phylum Mollusca; class Gastropoda; family Plakobranchidae; genus Elysia; species Elysia chlorotica. Next base: position 181,557 of record RQTK01000884.1, read on the forward strand.
CTCCCGCCTCCGAAGAAACCTGCACGTGTGGAGAGGCGATAAGCATGAGAAGAACTGAAGCAACCGAGATGTGGCATGTCAGAACGATAGCAGAATTTTCATGGGCAGAATAAAAATCTAATCAGAGAGTATTTGACGAGGCAGACTCTAGAAAGACAATTAAATTTTAACAAAAAATAAAGATAATAATGGAAATTTGGGATCTCACGACTAGCTACCAAATGAAACGACCTGTTGTTTAAGTAGAGGCCCGTATATTGTAACAGGTATCCCACTCTATGGTGTTTTAGAAGTGTGTGATATTTATGGAGACCCAGGAGACTTCAAACTGGGGGAGTGCTCCGGTTTCTTTTACCAAGAAAAATTCGACTAAAATAACACTTAAAATACAATGCTAGGGCAGAAATTATAGGGTACCCTTCAAACCCTACACAAAAGAGACTCACTAGCATATGGGTCAATTGTTGTTGGCGGCACAAAGGGAGTTGTGGTAGTGGTGGTGGTAGTCGTAGTTGTTGGTTCAGTCGTAGTCGTTTCCGCGGCTTGTTGTTGTTGTTGTTGTTGTTGTTGTTGTTGTTGTTGTTGTTGTTGTTGTTGTTGTTGTTGGAGGTGTGGTGGTGGTTGTTACTTTTGCTGTAGTTACCGGCAAGGGTGTTGTTGTTGCTGTAGTTGTTGTTGATAGAGTGGTTGTGGTTGGTGTCGTTGTTGTTGTTGGCGAGGTTGTGGTTGCTGCCGTTGTTGTTGTTGTAATTGTTGGTGTTGTAGTGGTTGCTGTTGGTGAAGTTGAAAAAATAACTGCTAGTGACGTAAATGCCGTTGAAGTTGACGTTGTCACTGGATTGGTAGATAAAGTTTTTGTAGTTGCTGCTGCTGTTGGTGGTATAAATGTGCTAGACTGCGTCGCAGATGTTGCTGGCGTTGCCGTTTCTGAAAATTTTAATATATCAACTGCATTTCGTACGGTGGTACTGGTTGTTGTGGTTGCATTAGTAGAGGGTGTAGTTGTCCTCGTTAATATAACTGGCATGGTGGTACTTGAGGTTGTTGTAGGAGTTGGCGTTGTTGTCGCAATGTATGGTGTGTTGTCTTGAAATCTTGTGGTAGTAGTTGTTGGTGTTTGAGTTTCAAAGTCTGTGGTGATGGAACTCGGTGATGTGACCCCAGCAGAAGCTGCTGTCACATTGGACTTTGTAGAGGTTTCAAACTTTGGCACTCCGATTGTAGTTGTAGGGGTGGTTTGATCTTTCGCTGGTGTCACTGGAAATGATGTTGTAGCCAAAACAGCTGCCTCTGATGCATCAAGAAATTCATCTAAAGAAGTTGAAGTGGTGGTAATAGGCTTTGTTGTCGTTGATAATGTTAATGTAGGTAAACTTGTAGCAGCGATCTCGGGTGCTGGTTTTGGAGATGATGGTGATGATGATGTTGAGCGTTGGGAACTCTGTCGAGCAACTGTTGTCTCTGCATTCGTTGTTGTTGCTGTGTAAGTAGTTCCACCCGTTCGTGTCGCTGGTGTTGACAATGGTAGCTCAGGTGAGAGAGAGGTAACGAATGTGTGTACCGAGACCACAGGCGGGGAGGGGAGGGGTGACGGAGACGTGGCCCTCATCCTAGACGGACTGGTCGTCCCGGGACCAGAGGACGAGAATGTGAACACGGGTATGGTGCTTGTGGAGGGGTGGTTGTCTGAGGCGAACACATCTACATAGGGAATCCCCGGTAGATCCATCTGGGATTGGGCGTGTGAAGAGTCCACATCTGGCGGGAGATAAACATTACACAGCAGGTGTTTAACAAAGAAGAAGAAAGTACAACGAAAATGAAGAAAAAAAAATAAGAATAACCCAAAAACAATAACACTACAAGAAGGGAAATATAAGACAAACGTTTTTGATAGGCGGAAGTAAAACAAATGTATGTACAATATTGTATATAGTTGTAATTTGTGAAAACCTGTATTACATTGTAACCAAAAAAATACAAAGTACTTTCTGAGCTTATTTTAAACACATTAAATATTCCAAAAGCGATTTAAGAAGTAATGGTCAAACAGAGGATAAGTATACTATTAAAGGTATGTTTAAAATTCCGTTAGTGATTAAATCACTAATCTACCTTATAACCATGCAACAAACCGTTAAAAAAGAACGAAACATGGACTGGTGTGTGAGTCACATCTGGTATGGTAGACAATGATGCAGAGCTATCATTGCGGTGATGGAGGATACTAGGGTAAGAAACCACTGACCAATGCATCCGTGATGGCAGACACCGAGTTAACCATAAACCACCCACCAACCACACAATTGTTGTTTCAATAACCTCTGGTCAGTTACAGGTGCAGGACTGTCTAGGCGGTGATGACGGACACAAAGCAACTATCCAACCACCAACGAATCAATGACCAACCAACTAGCCACTTGCCAACAAACTATCTGACCAACCAACCACCAACCAACCGTCCAGCGAACCAATGAAAAAAAAACAAATTCAGACTGGTGTGTAATCGATCAGTCATGGCAGACACCAGATTCACTATAAATCAACAAAATCCCACCAACTGCCTGACCAACCAAGCACCCATCCAACCAGCCAACCAATCAACCAACCACCCAACACAGACTGATGTTTAAGTGACCTCTGGTAAGGTGCATGTGCAGGACTGTCATGGCAGTGATGGCGGAGACCAGGTTCACGATAAATCATCTATCAACCTATCCACCCACCAACTAGCTGACCAACCTAGCACCCAACCAGCCAACCAATCAACCAACCACCCCACACAGACTGATGTTTAAGTGACCTCTGGTAAGGTGCATGTGCAGGACTGTCATGGCAGTGATGGCTGACACCAGGATGGCCACCAGACCGACCAGAACGAGTTCTGCCGTGCGCCGGGCCTTGCTCGCTCTGCTACCCTTGAAGTTCCTGTGGGAAGGGGACACGGGGAGAAATGGTGTGCAAAGAAGGTTTGATTTACCTAGGAAAATTGTACAACGCTCTGTCTGTCTGTCTGTCTGTCTGTCTGTCTGTCTGTCTGTCTGTCTGTCTGTCTGTCTGTCTGCCTGTCTCTGTCTGTCTGTCTGTCTGTCTCTGTCTCTGTCTCTGTCTCTGTCTCTCTCTCTCTGTCTGTCTTTCTGCATATAAACAGAGAGAGAGAAACAGAGGGAGAGTCAGATAGAGCTAGACAGAAAAAGAGGGAGAAAGTAAGAGATTGAGAGACAGAGAGGGAAAGGGAGACAGAGAGAAGAGAGAGAGAGAGAGAAAGGGAGATAGATAGAATAGGGAAAGAGAGAAAGAGAGCGAGGGCGAGAGTTAAAGAGAGAGTGAAATAGAAACAAAGAAATGTATACAAAGACACAAAGAGACAGAGGGTCACAGAGAAAGAACCGGAGAGAGAGAAAAAGAAGGATGCAGAAGGCAGAGAGAGACAGAGAGTGATAGAGAGAGTGAGAGAGAAAAAGAGAAGGATAGAGAAAGAGAAAGCGAAGGATAGAGAGAGAGAAAAGAGAAGGATAAATAATGAAAGAGAGAAAGTAAAGGAGAGAGGGAGACAGGGAGAGAGATAGAAAAAGGGGAGTAAAGAGGACGTTGACTCGGAGTGGAACACACATTTTGACGTTTTCATGTGAGAACAGCTACAAAACACCCACAGTAGTGATTTAAAAAAAAGAAAAGAAAACCCTGAGAAATCGAACAGGGTTTAAAATTAATCGACCCAAACCAACCAGGTTTTCCCCTCCCACACGAAGAGAATGCGACACTGTTTGTGCGTAGAGGACGTTCCGTTTTTGTCCGCTACCCCCCTTTCAATCCCTGTGCGTAACCTTAGAGACATTTGAGATATTCGAGAAATCCACAATTAGTTCGCCTTTGAAGAAAATAAGGCATAGCTCTAAACCAAAGGGCAAGAAAAAGTCATCACCCACTTCAACCTATTTTTGTGTTTATTTGAAGAAAAAATGACTAAACTCTCGAAAAAAAAATATAACAATAAACTCCAACATGAACAACAACAAAAACAAACAAACAAACAACAACAACAACAGCAATAGGAACAACAACAACAACAACAACAACAGCAACAACAACAAAAACAAAAACAGCAACAACAACAGCAACAGTAACAACAAAACATCATTGACAGAAAGAAAATAACGGCAACAAAAATAAAACAAACAATCAAACATAAAACTTACAAGAAAAAGCAAAGACAATTTTTGTCATCGATAGAAAAATAAATACAACATTGAGGCCACCTATAGAACACAGCATAAGCAACAACAACAAAAACAACAAAAACAAAACCATCAAAAACTGAAATAATAATAATAATTATGAAAATAATAGTAATAATATTAATAATAAAAGTGAAAATATAATACAAATTTTAATAATAATAATAATTATCGCATTTGTAATTGTAAGATTTATTATGATAATAGTAATAAGTGGAAACTTTACTAGTATATTTCCTTTTATGCCGGTGCGATGCACATAAAATTGTTTATATACATTTCTAATAACAGTATTAAAACTTGACTTTATATTAAATCTTTGAAAGCGATATATTCATTCACGTTAACTTATAAATACAAACATAGCATATATAAATCAAAACAGATTGACATGTCTAAACCTTTTTGCTTTTCTAGTTCAGCCATCAGGTAGAGTTCGAGCAACTGAAACTATCTGGGGCATAAAAAGATAACTTATAAAACTGCCCCCCCCCCCCCCCCAAAAAAAAAAAAAAAAAAAAAAAAAAAAAAAAAACAACAACTAAAAATAACAACAAAACAAACAATATCAACAATAAGCAGAAACAATTGAAAGCAACAATCACACAAACAACAAATAAACCACACACACACACCCCCCTTCCCACCCTAATAAAAAACAACAACATATAAACAACAGCAACAACCGTAACAAAAACAGAAAACTAAATCGGAAATTCCCTTACAGACTGGAGTCGCCACTGGCGCTGGGCGAGGCCTGGCAGTAACCGGAAGCCATGGACACCTGAAACTCGAGCGAGGAGCTTGCTGATTGGCTAGCACCGATGACGTCACTGCCTATTCCGGGAGTGGGCGTGGCCAGGTTTTTCCCAGCCTGAATGCTAGCATGGATGGCAGGGAGGGGAGGAGGGGCGGGTTCAAAACTCTCTTCGTGTCGCGACTTGAGGAAGCCATGCCTCACATAGTAGAGTAGCTGGGAAGAAGAAAACATTAAAACAGTGGTGGGTCCCACAATCAAAGTCTTAATCTTAAAATTCAAGCTAACCATGTCGTAAATAGAACAACAGTTGGTGGCTAGAAAATAGTAGGACAGAGTTTGAGTCCCTAGACTAACGTCTGATAATTTGAAAAAGTCATGCCTCACATAGTAGTGTCTGGGGAGGAAAAAAATAGAAGAACAGTGTTTGCGTCCCAAGACCAACGTCTGAATGACATGAAGAAAGCAACCAATGTTTTAATTAAAAGCAAACACCCGAAAATATCTCTCAAAAAGGAGGCGGAGTTGTGGGCTTAAATTTGGGAGGTATACGTTTTGTTTTTATGATGGGGAAAGTTCATGTTAATACCCCACTGTTTGTCAATTTTAGATAAGTGTAATTAACTTTAGATGGTTATAATAAATAGTAGATAGTTTTATAGATTTTGGATGGGTAAAATACGCATTTTTTTCAATGTTTGCACGTTTAAACCAAACCACACATACATGCTAACACCAAGTTTTAATTCAGCTTACTAACATAATTAAGACAAAAAAAATTCCCACAAGGCTCACGATTTTCGTCTTTTATTTTTATTTTAATTTCTAAAAAAAAAAAAAAGTTATCACCAATTTTAGACACATTAAGATAGGTGTATATAAAAGTTCTGTATAATAATGTTTGAATTCGCAGTCGGTGAAGAGTTCTCCACAGAAGAGATTCAGCGAGTGGAGTTATAGAAAGCGATGTCTTGATGTCCCCACTTTCTTCAAGTGTACCATCACGTACAAATTGTCAGCTATTAGTCTTGAGACCCCTCCTCTAACTTCTAAGTTAAAGATCCCTCTCCCCCCACCACCCCCGTGCTCAATGCCTACTTGATGACGTTAATTGAGAAGAACTAACCAACTAACCCACCAGCCTTTTTCTTTTCCCTCATAAGTCTTTCACAAAGTTAAACCCGACAAGCAAGAGAGGAACTGAACCAAAATCAGTACAAAAACAGCAACAGCCTGTTTAGTTTAGTTAGGTCGGTTGACCAATACACACTGTACTATTTTCAGAGTGTTTACTAATGGAATCTTCATAAACAAAATCCTCCCCGTGAAACGTCTAAACATTTTACACTTTTTGTTATAACCTTGACAGAAAGCTGGAATGCCAGAGCTTAGACGAGGTGATCCACTTCATATCATGTGGTGGGATCTAACCATGAATCATAAGGAATAAAGTACAGACAAAGAAGAAGCTGCCGCAAGCTAGAGATCTAAACATACAGGACAAGTGAATCACAGATAGTTGGATAAGCCACCACAAGCTGGATTTAGGTAGATCTATGTATGTGTGGGACAAATTACTCTAGATGACAATCGGAAATCTAGATCTGCGAAATGCAACGATAATATTTAAGCTTGAACGAGGACTCGACGGACTTCATACAATAAAAACACCCTTAGTTGTGGGTATAAGGTTAAGGTAGCGTTGTACTTACCACTCATAGTTTGTGACTGACAGGTAATCTAGGAGACCGTCATTATTTTGTGACTGCTTCTCCCTCTTCTTCTTTCCCATCTACATGGTACATAGGCCTACTGCAAACACACTAGACTGCTCTGTCTTATTTCAACTGTATCGCCCCCCCCCCCCTTTCTCTCTTTCTCTTTCTCTTTCTTATTATCTCAATCTTTTTTCTTTCTCCATCACTCATCATGTGTCTCTCCCCATTTTTCTCTCTCTGCCGCTGTATCGCTTTTTCCCTGTGTCTCCGTATCCCTCTTTCTCCGCCGGTCTGTCTGTCTATCTCCGCCTGTCTCTGTCTTTGTTGTCTGTGTGTCTCTGTCTGTCTGTCTCTCTGTCTGTCTGTCTCCGCCTATCTCTCACGTGTCCCTCTCTCTGTTTCCCTGCTTCTCCCCCCCCCCTCCCTCACGAGGAATTATCGGATCAACGCCAGGATTATGTTAAACGCACCAACTGTCACTGCGCTTCATAAACGCTCTCTTGTTTTGAACACACTGGTTTTCTCAGAAACAGATTCCTGCAACGCACAATAACCTCACTAGATTTTATTCCAATTTGTTTAACAAGCAGACACGTCTTTAATGTCATCTGGTAATAGATCTAGACCTAAACTACATTTCCGTTTGCACACTTAGTGTTCTCTTGGAAACACTGCAGTCGTAAGTACAGCTCCTTATACCGCGTTCACAGCGAAAGGTGGGGGGCGCGGTGGTCCATGGGTAGAACATCGGCTTCCGACGCAAAAGGTCCCGAGTTCGAATCCTGGCTGTTGCGTTCCCTACTGGTTGAGTCGCTGTCAGATATTCATCTGACCAACTGAGACAGGAGTCATGATATCCCCGCCCTGCCTCGTGTGTGGTAGCACATAGAAACATAGAATTGTCAGACGTCAATCTTGGGGCCCGTCAACAATACAGCATATAGTACTGATATTGGATTAAATCAACTCCACTTCCACTCTCTCTCTCTCTCTCTCTCTCTCTCTCTCTCTCTCTCTCTCTGTTCATCTCTTTATGAA
>RQTK01000884.1:189761-212456 GCA_003991915.1 Elysia chlorotica
TATATATTTATTTATTCCAATGTGACTACCTACACTTTAAAGGGTCCAGTTTGAACCCATTTTGGTCATCAATTTCTGATTTTTTTTAAAACTCATACTAGTTTGTCATTTGACATAGCTGGCTCTCCTATTTACTATACAATTCAAATTATCTTCAATTAGCTTTCTGTTTGAGAAAGCTTATAATAGTAATCGGGTTCAGAAACAATAGTTTTGCTATAATTATAATATGAGCGATTTCTAAATTCATAATGTGTTCATATAACCTAAAGTAAGAGGTGTTAATATAAAAAACAACAACAGTTATTGTAATTCATTTTCCTTAGTCTTCTCCGATCGTCTAACACAAAAGCTTAGAGTTCGTACATAGATGTGCATGTATTTTCTATAATCTTATCTAACGTGTATTTGTTTCCTTTATAAACTTAATAACTTTATAAAGCGAAATTCTAAAAAATGAACCTAATTGCTTACCCATACGTTGATTGCAAAATAAATAAAAAGCAAGCTTAATGGTTTACGACCATATGCAACCCAACATTAAATCATATTCACATATATATTTACAGGTAATGTACGCGTTCCTCCGCTTACGGTTAACTTTTGTATGGTGTTTCTTTAAACCATAATTGACAATGTTATTTACGACCATATAAAAAGCATAGTATTGTATGTTTAGCCAGGTTCCGCCTATCCATTTTTGTGCGGTGCCCCGCTAGACCACAATGTACCTTTTCTGACACAAAATAATGGAAATAATAATTATTAAGTTATGTCAGATGGCAACAGTCTGATCTAATCAACAATATTTTAAAGTACCATTAGTAGCGGCTTTAAGTTAAGAGCACAGTTGTAGTTGACGGGCGCGGTTGCCCTAGAGTAGAACATCTGATCCCCGCGCAGGAGCCCCGCTCTGGCTACTTCGTCCCCTATTAGTTAGTTCCGTGTTTAATGTGACTGGATGATGTAGAAGCCATTGTATCCCCGCACTGTCTCTGCGTGGCAGCACGTAAACTTCTCTGAAGTTAGTCTTGGGACCCGTTAACAATGTCTAACCTACATAGTGCTGACGTTGGATTCTAATCAACAGCATGGTATCCCCGCCCTGTCTCGTGTGTGGCAGCACATAAAACATTGTCAGACGTCCGTCTTGGAGCCCGTCCACAGTATAGCCTATATAGTGCTGCTGTTGGACGTTAAACCAACCCAACAACCCCAACAATCAACAGCAAACCGTTGTAGTGCTTCCCCTGGACTACACCCACTGTGCCTTGTTTACCACCAGGTCTCTGTCTTACTTCATGTACCACTGTAAATGTCTGTGTCTGCTCAGGCATATAAACCATATTTTATTCATGAGCTTGTCACAAATAGCACGGACTCCTTAAATTAATCCCGTTCCTAACTTAGAACATACTAAATACTGCAGGGTCTGTCACAAATAACATGGTATCAGCAAACATACTCAACCCACGACTGCAGAGACATTTAATACTGTAAAGCATTGGAACAACACATAAACTAGAGATAATCATGCTTTTCAGCTGGTCTGTTGTGACAAATTCATATGTCGCTGCTCGGATCTCGCTGCTTCCCACCCTGTCTCATTCTGGCTGTTGAGATTTCGTTAATTTCATTGACTTCTGTACCAGCACAGCTGTCTTTTCAAAACCGCACTATTAGAGACTATTGATTACCTGTTGGAACGGGGACCTAGCGTGATTCTTACTCACTGTATTTAAAAAAAATGAAATTAAGGCAGTTTACTTTATCTCGAGCCACAGAGGCGAAATCCTCCTCGTGAAAACTCCCACCTTTTCACACTCTCTGATCCTTATACACAAAACAAGATTTTAATATTGAGGACAGGAGAGACATAAAAATGGTTTGCATTGACATTATATATTCAGTTGGTTTAAGTCCAACGTCAACACTGTGGACGGGCCCTAAGACTGATGTCTGCCAACTTTATGTGCGTCCACACGTGAGACAGGCTAGGGATACCATGACTTCTGTCTCATCCAGTCACTTTAAACTGACCCTGAACCAATCAGTAGGTGGCGAAATCACCAGGACTCGAACCACAGACCTCCTGCGTCAGACGCCGATATTCTACCCCAGAGCTAATTACACCCCCCCCCCTCAAACCCCTCCCCAAACAAAAGAAAAAAAAAGCCTTCACAAAATATAATAACGTAATTGTTGTAGGATGAAACGATGTCCAAACAAACGGCCTCCACACGAACCAAAATAACAATATTGTGTGGGAGTAAGAATTAAGACTTTAAAAAAAATATAACAACGTGAGCTAACTACTTGGTGGTAAAGAAGCCGACGATGCCATGACATTGGGTACGCTACATTGACTGTTATACGAGTTGCGTTGATACTCCAAATGATCCACTTTTTAGCCCTTCATGTTAGTGTCGGCTTCAAGGGGAAAAATAAATCTAACATAAGTTTAATAAGTGCATGTAACATATTAATATTTATATTGTTTTAGCAATATTAATATACATTAATTGTTCATAACAAGGTGTAAAATTCTTATAACCGTTATGTAATGCAAATGAATTTCTACTATGTTTATTGAGTATTACAGTTCTATAAATGTTTTGAACAATACTATTATAGTATTTCAATTCATCATGATAATCATTTATAACTACGTGTTAATCTTTCAAATAATTGTTAATAAAACACAAATCATATAATTATCTTGTATTGTAGAGCGCTCTAAGCCTGAGCGTGTTTGGGGGTGCGCGCTATAAAACAGAGTAGAACTGTTGTTGTTGTTGTTGGGTTGGTTTAACGTCCAACTGCAGCACTATATAGGCTATATTGTGGACGGGCCCCAAGACGGACGTCTGACAATTTTATGTGGACCCATACACGAGACAGGGCGGGGATACCATAACTCATGTCTCAGCCGGTCACATTATACTGACACCGACCCAACCAGTAGGGAACGCAACAGCCAGGATTCGAACTATGGACCTTTTGCGTCGGAAATCAATGTTCTACCCCTGGACCACCGCCCCCCCCCAGAGTAGAACAATATTATTGCAGACCTTGCAAATTTTGGCCATCAGTCCTAGCCTGCTGATTTAGAAGTTGAACCATGCCGTGTCATTGGGTGCACTGTTCTGGTCGTCAATCTACAGCACTGTGACAGACCATCCACCTGGTATGGGTTGACTTTTATTACGCGAATCACACACACACACACATGCAGACACTCACAGACACACACACAGAATTCTGAGCAACCACGCACTTCCAGGTATCATGCCATAGGTTAGAAGCTATAGATCAGAGGTCACCAGAGGTCATCAACGTGACTAACTCGGGGTCATCTAAATACATGTACATTAACTCTCATATCACAATAATAATGGTCACGTGCTGAGGATCCAGATAGTTCACTTGGTAGTGCTCTGAATTGACGAGCAGTTCAAATCAGGTACTTTGTTCAAATCCTTGGTTGTTCATCGGACCCCATAACGCATCCCTCGGGAAATCTTATGCAGACAAATCGGTCCCATATTCATTGACAGGGAGTTGGGAACTGCGAGTTACTTCATACCCTCAGATACCATTCCGTCCTGGATTGAGAGATTGGCCTAAAGTATTACCCACGTCGAGGATCGAACCCAACATTTTAGCAGTGCCCTTACCACTGCACCAACGACACGTCACCCGGAAAAGGTGCCTTAGTTTTGTTTTTGTTGTTCTTAAAAGTGTTTTTGAATAAACGAAAAACAAAATATATTTCCTCTCAAGAGATTTTCACATTATCTCAGCTGAGATGTTCACATTACATTCCCATAGAAACTCACACTATCTTCCCAGAGATATTCACACGAGCTACCAGAGATATTCACACGATCTACCAGAGATATTCACACGATCTACCAGAGATATTCACACGAGCTACCAGAGATATTCACATATCCTTTGAGATACTCACAATAACACCCATTAGATATCCACGCTATCTCCCAGACACATTGGGGGGCGCGGTGGTCCAGGGGTAGAACATCGGCTTCCGACGCAAAAGGTCACAAGTTCGAATCCTGACTGTTGCGGTCCCTACTGGTTGGGTCGGTGTCAGTATAATGTGACCGGCTGAGACAGGAGTCATGGTATCCCCGCCCTGTTTCGTGTGTGGCAGCACATAAAATTGTCAGACGTCCGTCTTGGGGCCCGTCCACAATATAGCCTATATAGTTCTGCTGTTGGACGTTAAAACCAACCCAACCCCCAACTCCCAGACACATTCACATAGTCTACACAGAGATTTTCACACTCTCTCCCCAGAGATTTTCACACTGGCTTCCCAGAGAAACCCACACAATCTCCCCAGAGATTTTCACACTCTCTCCCCAGATATTTTCACACTCTCTCCACAGAGAAACCCACACATCTCCCCATAGACATTCACACTACCTCTCCAGAGATTTTCACACAATATCTCCAGAGATTTTCACACAATATCCCCATAGATTTTCACACTACCTCTCCACAGATATTTTCACACTCTCTCCACAGAGATTTTCACACTCTCTCCCCAGGGAAACCCACACAATCTCCTCGGATACATTTACATAATCTTCTCAGAGACATTCACTCTCTCTCCCCGACTTTCACACTCTCCCCACAGATATTTTCACACTGGCTTCCCAGATATCAATGTTTCACCCACACGCTTACAGTTGTGGGTAATGCGATTCACTTCTTAGTAAGGCATGCGTCATGTACAAATAGCAAAAATATCATAAGTATTGTCTCTCTAGTCTGCGTTAGTAGCCCTTAGAAAAGTTTATTGATATATTTGGGAAGTACTGAAACCGAAGACGCCTTACCTCTGAGAACTGGCGAGATTTCCACAGAAGGTAGTAGCGCCTGTAGCTCTCGCGCTCAAAAAACCTGACCCACCTCTTGCGTCGCTCCTCACCGGAAGTCTGGGAGATGACGTCATACTCCTCACTGTCGACCTTCCGGTGATCTTGGCTTGGGCTATACGAGCCACTGACGTCACATCCTGTTGACATGGTATAGCACCAACAAGCGTCGTATCTACGGATATTTTGTCTGCTATTCACAGTCTGAAACTGAAAAACATATTCCGACGCTGCATTGTTTTTGGCAGCTGTTTCTACAACTGTTCTTTGATCAGTTATTTCTACAACTATTGTTCTTAAAACAGGTAGTTGGCACAGCTGTTTTTCTTTAAACTATTATTTGAAAACAGTAATCGGCACAACTATTGCTTCTTTAAACTGTTTTATCCACGGCTAATGGTTAAAAAAATCGTTGCTTGTGTCTAAAAAACCGTCATTATTATTATTATACAATTAATCATATAGATATTGCATCGTTTTGAGTCATTTAACAAAATGTTAAAAGCTAATTTTGAAATAAAAAACACTTTAGAATGCACCGCATTGACGTTAATTTTGTTTCCAGAAGCATGGCTCTAAAACACAGTGTCTTTTTAAACTGAGGGTATTGGTTTTTGTTTTCCTTTGAGCATTTCGACACTCTCGGATTTCTTTTTCTAGTTTACGGTTTCGTTTTGTTTCGCCATACGCCTCGGTCCTTGGAAAAATCAAGCAAAAACTACAACTACGCAAACAGAAAAAAAACCCGCGCCATAATGGAAAAAAAGAGCCCAATTCAGTAACCTGGCACTCTTACTGAGCGAAACATAGTTTGTTTTTCGAAAAAAAAGTTTTAACTTGAACGTTTTGTGTGTGGAGAAAAACAATGGCAAAGATAAAAAACAAGAATAAGATATTTAGATACACTTTAGTATACCATAGCAAAGTGAAACACACTTCAGATTCTATTTACAGACTTAGATCTAAATCTACCCAAAAAGAAAAATTCATTTTCAGCACATTGAATCGTAAGTACAACGTTGTGGTAAGCTTATGACTCGTCTTAAGTTATGATAATAAGAAAGCTTACGGTGAGTTGTAAGCTACTGTGACGTTGCAATTACCGTATTACCACCCATTATGTTTATTCTTAGCTCTCACTGAAAAAGTGACGTGAGTAATGCATTACCTAAATACAAAATACTGCAAGCAACTACAATATCAAATTTAACACTTCGATAACTGGTGATCAGTGGATGTTAACAAATGACAATCATTATACGGAACATTTTAACTCTGTATTCCAATGATCGTCGAATGTTTGAATTGGGATTTTACACACATTAATTTTTTTAAAAAGCACAATAATTATTCTCAAAAACGCTGCGAACACTATATACGCAGTTCACGTGTTAATACACTTGTTTAAACTTCCAGGTATTATTTATACAATGTCTACCTCTGTTGGTGATGTCCTTACAATCTCCCCCGTGTTAGAATCATAGGTGTGGCAGGAAGTAACACAGCGCATGCTCAGAGTATCATCACAGCTGGCGTTTCCGGTACAATCCACTTGAAGAAAGCGGAAAGCTTTACTTACGCACGTCGCATGATAGTGGGTAGGATGATCAAAGAAGGAGAGATTTAGGCGCCCGACTAAAGCATATGAATTCGTGGTTAACCATGTCTAAATCCCCATTCCTCTTTGTACCTACCACGGAGCATTTCTGCCGACATGTAATTTGCAATTATATAATGGATAAAAAGCACGACATTTCCCCACCACTTGAAAAAGTGGGCAAAACATAATGGTTATTTTGACGTTCCGATGGTTTCACCAAAAAATCCCCACAAAGAGACGAAGTGTTGTCCTTTCTTTGCGTCCAAAGTTAGCACTATATAGGTTATATTTCTATGAAGAGGTGAGGACACATTCTTCAAGCTGAGATTCGAACAAATCGACGAATCACTTGCATACTAACTAAAGCACTAACGACTTGGCCATTTGGCTTCTCCAGAGGAAACAGAAACAGAAAAATCTAAGTATTGAAGACAGCACTGCCCAGAGTATCTTGTAGGGTCAAACTCACACAATGTCCTCCACTATGTATGTCCAGTTCACACAATGTCCAGCATGTATGCCCACTTCACAAAATGTCCACTGTGTATGTCCAACTCGAACAATGTCCACCGTCAGTTTAGCTCGCTGCTGGACACTCGGCTAGACAGCCGTCATGTCCACTCGACAGAACGCACGAGCAGATCTGCCAACCTGCCCAGCCGTAAAAATAGTAAGTAAGGTGGAACGCGTACAATAATAATACGTTTCTCTGACGAAAGGTTGGAAGCTGTACACGACAGGTTGCTACAGAAACGCGGGGGATACAGCATTGCAACATTTACCTGAACTAGGCTTTGGTTAAGGGGGGCGGGGGAGAGGGCGCACGGACTTGTAAAACAAAGTTTTACCGTTAAAATCTACCGGAAAAAGGCGTTTCCTGAGAGTGACATAGATTTGTGAGGCAAATTTTTGAACTCCCCAGAAGGCATTTCCTGAGAGTGATATTGACCTGTGAAACAAAGTTTAAAATTTCACAGACTGAAGATATTACATGAAGGTTGTCCTATACTTTTGAGACAAAGTTTTAATGATTAAATTCCACAAAATGAAGGCGTTATCCATGGGTGCGACGGGCTTGTGAGACAAAGGGTTTCTTATTCTAACTCATTAGACCAAGAGCGTCACCTGAGGTCAAATGGGCTTATGAGACAAAGTCTAAAACTCTACACACTAAGGGCGTTACCTAAACTCTTTCTGTATTCTAGCTCAACAGACTAACTGCATTACCTGCAGGTGAGACGGCCTTGTGAGACCGAACCATTCACGCACAAGTACCAAAACGATTCGTACAAATTTCCACCAAACTTACAGTAATCTATGTGAATGGAGTCCTTTGTCCAACAAAAGCCGAGATGAGCATTAAAAATCCCCGGAATGACAGGCGGGAGATTACGCAGTGTGCTGAGAACACGAGTGGATCAGGCAAACCCCACACAGAGAATTATACCATTGACTATCCCATAATACGGCCAAAAAAGGTATAGCTTTGATTTGACCAAATGCCACAATTGGAACGTAGCGGTAGCTTATAACTTGTAGTAAGCCTTCTTATTCTTATATCTTAAAAAATTAATAATATTATAAGCTTTCTTATTTTTATATCTTAAGACAGTTCGTAAGCTTTCTTATTTTTATATCTTAAGACTGGTCGTAAGCTTTCTTATTTTTATATCTTAAGACAGGTCGTAAGCCTTTCTTATTTTTATATCTTAAGACTGGTCGTAAGCCTTCTTATTCTTATAACTTAAGACGGGTCGTAAGCTTACCACAACCTTATGCTTACAACTCTAGTCTTGCGACCCGCATGTTTCTTACAGAAGCTTGTACAGAATGGAGACTGAGACATCAGCTAAGCCAACTGGCACTCGAGATGGACAAAAACCCAAACAACTCTGATAGTCCACTGCGTATACTAATTACAACATCAAAGCCTATAATATTATTATTGTCTCCTAAAACTACTGATATGCCTGACATGTAAAAATTTTTTTTTTTCAAAAGCAGCAGATAATTTAGCTTTTAGCCACACACCATGATACCTAACAGCTTCCCCAAAATTTCATGATGATTGATCGGATGAATGGTATAGCAGTCAAGGGCATATATACAGACATTATTTAATAACGATGCTGCGTGTGCAGGCTAAACAAAATAAGGATTTTTTGGAGTCATTAAGTCCTACCTATAGGATACGAACGTTGATAGAAACCTTTATTTCACAAGTAGGAAGAATAGAGTAGGGACATGTGTGTTCTAAACTTTTCTTTGGTATAACCACAAAAAAAAAAACAAAAAAACGGAATAGAGGCTGCAACAAAACAAAGAAAAATCTGAAGTGAAATTTATTCTTGCATGGATATAAAATCATAAACAACCCACACAGAGACCTCTCTTTTATCTCCTGGAACGCGAGAGCGGATT
Organism: Elysia chlorotica; assembly: GCA_003991915.1. Taxonomy (NCBI): domain Eukaryota; kingdom Metazoa; phylum Mollusca; class Gastropoda; family Plakobranchidae; genus Elysia; species Elysia chlorotica. Next base: position 198,687 of record RQTK01000884.1, read on the forward strand.
GCGTCCCAGATTACGACATGATGTGCCAGGTGATAGTAAGACATCGCTGAGGCTTTTTCAGTCCTTATTTTTGGTTGGTTCTAAAATTAGACCATTATGTAACTAAAGCTGGCTCTCTCTGGTGACAGCTCCAGTATGAACACTGGTAGCTAGATGTAAGTCAGTTAGTCCTCTGGACTGAAAAAAGAAAGGTCTGCCGTTTAAATCTCAGCTTGTGCCCGTGTTCTGGTATCGGAATCTTCAGGGAATGTGACAGATGTAAAACTAAGCGAAGATTACATTTTCAAGATTCCAACTTTGTAAGACGTCTGCTTCCTATAATGGGCCCCTATGTGCTTTCAGGCTCGCTAGGAAGAGTTTTTTTGTAGACCAAGGGCCCTAAGATCAAAGGCTAGGGAACTATAATTATTTCAGCACATTTCGAACTTGTTAATGAAGGTTGGGTAGTTCAGTCGGTTGATAGAAGCGCCTTCTTTCTGTAAATCGATGGTTTGATTCTCCGGTGGTGCCTTCCCCCCTTGTGGTTGGGCTGGTGTCTGTGCAATACATGATTTTTTTTATTAGCCAGGTGATAGGTATCCCGCTCTGAGTGAATAGCTGCAGTACTCATACCTATACCTCCCCTACCTAAAGAAAACTCCCCAAACAACAACAACGACAACAACAACAACAACAACAACAACAACAACAACAACAAACACGATAAAAAACAAAACAAAAAATACATTACAAAACAACAACGTCCCCCCCCCCCCAAACAACAACAACGACAACAAAGACAACAACAACCACAACAACAACAAAGATAACAACAACAACAACAACAACAACAACAAAACAACAACAAACAACAACAACAACAACAACAGACAACAACAACAAAAACAACAACAACGACAACAAAGACAACAACAACCACAACAACAACAAAGACAACAACAACAACAACACCTAGCTTAGACAGATCCCGTGAGGTCGAGAGGGGCACATCGCCGAAATCCCACTGATTATGTAAACAGGGGCCGTAACTCAGGTGGGCTAGTCAGAGTTGGCGACCTTGTCGTGATTAATGAGACAAGATCCGGACAGGGAGATCCGGCGATCTCCATTTAGGGTGGTAAGTACAACGTTGTGGTAAGCCTACGACCCGTTATAAGATGTACTAATACGAAGGCCGGGGACGAGTTGTTAGCTACCGCCCTGTTGTACTTACCACCGCTAGGGTAGTAAGTACATGTACAACGCTGACTTACATTTAGACTCTCGACCAACGTAGGAAGTTTTCGGTAGGAGATACTATCAATAGTCTGTCCTCTTAGGTTATAAAAACTTTTGTACATAATATTCTCTGGTAATGCCCACTTACTAGACTGAATTGTTGACAATCATGCTAAGCTGAGCGGGGGTTGCTGTGTTTTCTTATATTGAACAGGAATGGGTTGCCCTGGGGGTGATTTGGGTGTCTTATTGTCTTATATCACAATTATAATAATAGAGCTCTGCTATTTTTTGTCTCGTCGAAGGCCCTAACAAAGAAACAAACAAACAAAAAGACTTAAGGAAGGGTGACAGTCCTGCAGCTCAGATCAATGATCCTCTCCCCCCCCCCTCCCCCCCTCTCTCTCTGTGTTTCTGCTTGTCTCTAAATCTTACCATCTCTGTTTATGTCTCTGCCTCTGTCTGTCTGTCTGTCTGTCTGTCTGTCTGTCTGTCTGTCTGTCTGTCTGTCTGTCTGTCTGTCTGTCTGTCTGTCTGTCTGTCTGTCTGTCTGTCTGTCTGTCTCTCTCTCCTTTCTCTCTCTCTCTCTCTTCTCTCCTCTCTCTGGGGGGGGGGGCTCTAGGGTAGAACATCGCTCCCTACTGGTTGAGTCGCTGTCAGATATTCATCTGACCAACTGAGACAGGAGTCATGATATCCCCGCCCTGCCTCGTGTGTGGTAGCACATAGAAACATAGAATTGTCAGACGTCAATCTTGGGGCCCGTCAACAATACAGCATATAGTACTGATATTGGATTAAATCAACTCCACTTCCACTCTCTCTCTCTCTCTCTCTCTCTCTCTCTCTCTCTCTCTCTGTTCATCTCTTGATGAACGATACCCCCTCTCTTTCTGTACATCTCTCTCCCTGTCTGTCTGTCTGTACCTCTTTCTATCTCTCTCTCTATCTCTCTTCCCCTTCTCTCCCTCTCGCTGTTTGTCTGTACCTGTTTACATCTCTCTATTTTCTCTCTTTCCACCCTCTATCTATCGCCATCGTCTATATCTACCTCTTTTTTATGTCTCTCTGTTCCACTTTCTTTTTTGATTTTTACTCTCTAGCTGTCTATCTATATCTTTCCTCTCTATCTTTGCCCTCTCTTTTTGTCCCCCTCTCCCCCCTCTCTCTCTCCCTATCTCCGTGTTTATGGTCTGCATGATAAGTTTGAATCAAATGAATGGGGAATATATCTGCATCTATACTATATATATGTATTTGTGGACTTTCACATTAAATTTTCTAAGGCCAAAGGCTTCTGAACCACTTAACCAAGTGACTTCAAATTTTGTAAGATACCTTATCTATAGTTGTAAAATGCACCTCTATAAAGGAAGTGTGAATTTGAAATTTTATTGTTTCCTCATTTAAACGCCCTTTATCAGCCCACAAACGCCATAGTCAAACTTTTTAAAGTCAAACGGAAGTCTACTATGCACGGCATTCTGAACGGCGATTCACACACTTTTCACTGTCTCAACTCGTACAATTTATAGTCAAAACACAACTGATTGACAGATCCTTCCAAACGATTGGTGGTGTTGAAAATTAGCAAAGAATCTAGATATACGTAGATCTAAATCAAGAATGCCACGTAAAAGACTAGGGGGTTCTTCAATATGAAGGTTAACTCCTGGCCAAAAATGCCATAGAAAGAGACACATATCTAGACCTTTTGCTCAATGCAGATGAAGGTGTGCACACTTTTTCAGTAGATCTATTGTGTATTGGAAATGGTCTTCAGCAAATAGAAACTGTCCTTGATTACATATCATTTCATCATTTTGAAAATAGTGCTAACTTAAAATCATTTTGTGATCACATCCATCCAAGTTTAGATACGAACTTTCTTAGTATAGACTTGCTAATGCAGCGTGCAATTTTGGTCCCCCACAATGATAGTGCAGTGAAAGTGAATGACATTTTGATGGCCAGAATTCCTTACCCTGCAGTCATATACGCTTCTATAAATTCAATGGTAGCTGAGGAACAACCTGTTAAGTTTCATGATGCATTTTTAAATCAACTGAGGTCTCGGAACTGCCACATATTCTGTCATTGCAAGTTGGAGTGTCGGTGATGCTGCTTAGATTTATAAAGCCCTCATAACTCATGAATGAAACAAGATACATCATAATTAAATTCTTGCAACATAAATACAGTAGAAGTGGAAATAGATGTTGGGGTACACAAAGGTGATATTCATTTGGTGCCTAGGATACCGCTCCAGCCACCAAGAAGGCCTGTAAAGGGGTGTTTTCCCATGGCCATCAATAAACCACAGGGACAAACTTCGCATTCCATCGGACTAGATCTAAAATAGTCAGTCTTCTCCCATAGGATGCTTTATATTGCGCTGTCCAGAAGCGGAAAACGAGGCAACATTGCTTACCTGTGCTCACCGCAGTCATCGACAACAACAAATGTGGTCTACAAAGAAGTGTTATGAACAAATCAGTGCAAAGCGTTTTTTCGTTTGGTGATAACTAATATCGTTCTCCACAGGTTATTTTTCCTCCGGTGATGACTGAGCTCTCTTTTCACAGGAGATAACTATGCATCTCTCTCTCTCTCTCTCTCTCTCTCTCTCTCTCTCTCGCTCTGACATCGAACGGGTAACCAACTAGTTGATAATAAATCTACACAACCCTATTTTATTTTTAATTTAACGTCAAATACTTTCAAAGGCAAAGTAACAGAGAAATTCTCCACAATTTCCCCTGTACCAAAATACACTGCCTTGGTATTTTTTCCCGCAACAACAACAATTACAACAGCAACAACAACAACAACAACAACAACAACAACAACAACAACAACAACAACAAAAACAAAGATAACAATAAACACTTAAACAGAAAAAAACATAAGCAGCAGCAACAAAAAGAAGAAAAAGAACAACAATAACAATAATAATAAATATACCAGTAAAACAACAACAATAGTAACAATAATAATAAGCACTATAACAGTAAAAACATCAACGACAACAACAACAACAACAGCAGCAGAAACAACAACAATAACAAAAATAATAATAACAATAAGCACTATAACTGTAAAAACAACAGCAACAACAATAACAATAACAATAAGCACTATAATAGTGAAAACAATAACAAAAACAACAACAACAACAACAACAACAACAACAACAATAATAATAATAATTACAACTAGCACTATAACCGTAAAAACAATGACAACAACAACAACAACAACAACAACAACAACAACAACAACAACACCAAAACTCTCTCTCTTCCTATCTGTTTTTTTTTTAATATAATTATATTTTTGCTTCCTGTGTCATTCGTTGTCGTTTCCTGTTCTCTCTCTATTTCCCCCACCTCTCTCTTTCTCTCTCTATACAGTCATATATCCATCCAAATTGGATTTTGTGGTCTCTTTATATAAATCGTTGAACACCACATACTTATTTGGACACAGAGACAACTAAGATTTCGCTTCATCTAGTGTGTTTTATTAAATCATTGGACTTGACAGCTATTATTTATTCAATGGCCTTGGATGCTATTAATAGATTGTGTTCGCACAGATCTACTTCCGGACCATGTGGCTCATGACCAGGAAGTAGTTGGCCCAGTTGTATACCTTAGCGTCACACGGGATGCACTGGCAGGCGTGGATTTCGGGGATGAAGAACGTGCGGGTGTAGGACGGCATGTATTTGGTCTGCAGTTTCACCTGGCGGTTGAAGGAAAGGGTGGGGGGGACACCTGGGGAGTTAGGGTAATAGAGATGCGGAGATGAAGAACGTGCGTGTGTGGATACATGATTGTGTTTCTAGCGTCTACCACTTGAGCCAGATCGCCCCAGCTCTTTCCGTCAGGCGAAGCAGAATAGAGATGCGGAGATTAAGAACGTGCGTGTGTGGATACATGATTGTGTTTCTAGCGTCTACCACTTGAGCCAGATCGCCTCAGCTCTTTCCGTCAGGCGAAGCAGAATAGAGATGCGGAGATTAAGAACGTGCGTGTGTGGATACATGATTGTGTTTCTAGCGTCTACCACTTGAGCCAGATCGCCTCAGCTCTTTCCGTCAGGCGAAGCAGAATAGAGATGCGGAGATTAAGAACGTGCGTGTGTGGATACATGATTGTGTTTCTAGCGTCTACCACTTGAGCCAGATCGCCTCAGCTCTTTCCGTCAGGCGAAGCAGAATAGAGATGCGGAGATTAAGAACGTGCGTGTGTGGATACATGATTGTGTTTCTAGCGTCTACCACTTGAGCCAGATCGCCCCAGCTCTTTCCGTTAGAGATGTCAACTTGCAATGACAGCCCTGCTGGTTTAGAAGTTTATTGTCTAACAAAATGGAGGAGACACACCATTGGAGAACCAACAGCACCTTTAGCATATGAATATTGTTTGTTTTGTTACTTAAAGTCCTTAGTTAGCACTATATATGTTTTATTGCATACGGGCCTGAATACTTAAAAATTGTAAGTACTTCCGCTCACGAGACAGTGCGTGGAAAAAACACCTGGACTCATGTCTCAGCCAGTCACAGAATACTGACACTGACCGAACCAAAAGGGGGCGAAATCGAACAAATATATAATTATTTGAGGGATCGTGTTATTCGAACCGTGGGCTCTGGAGACCAACGCTCTACCACTTGAGCCAGTTCGCCCCCTGCTCTTTTCGTTCGGTGAAAAAGAGTAGAGCTGTATAGTATAGGGCTTAATTACTTGGAATTGTGGTAAAGAAATATATTGGAAATAATTATATAGAAGACACACCAGATCCAATAGAACCTGTAGCATGTAAAATCACGCTTGGAGTGCACATGTACTGACCTGTCTCTCCATGACACTGGACACTCTGCAGCCACAACACTCCCTGACGAACTCTGCCACTCTGGAGGGACACATAAAAATAACAGAGCAATATAACACAACATGAGGTACGTCATGTACGTTTTGAGGGACACATAACAATAACAGAGTAATATAACATTAGAACATTCGGTAGTCTATGACGCTTTGACTTCTAAAAAAACTTGGTACTTGACGATGGACAACGAATAGATTTAATCAAGCTTAGATCTAGATTCTAACTGTAATAAATTTATTAAAAAAATAAATAAAAAAGGGCCAGGTAAACATAGTATGTAGTAAGATATAGCTTTTGTGATCATTTCATAATTATAGGTGGAGCCGTCTTCTAGCCTTTTGCGTGTTGGATTTTTGCTTTCACTCAACATGAACTGTTCATGTCCTGAAGTGACGGGCAAACTGGTCGCGCTCGCTGTCTACCATAAAATGTGTCTTGTCTTCTAAAGACTTGTTTGCATGTATATTCTTTTTCTCAGCAGGATTTCAAATTGTTGTAGCTTAGCATTTTACGTAAGCACTGAGTATATAGACTACATTGTTGACGGGCCCCAAAACTAACGTCTCAAGAATAACGTCCCAAGACTAACGTCTGACAACTTTACGTGCAGATACACAGAGACACTACAATGATACCATGATTCTGCCTCAGTCGGTCACATTAAACTCACCCTGGCCAAACCTGTTGGGAACGAATTTGCCTCGAACCACGGAGCGCCTGCATCAAAAGCCGATGTTCTACACCGTGGCTACCGCCCCCCCCCCCCTAAGTACTGTTTTGCCTCTACTGACTTTATGTGACTTGCACACTATGCTATCCTTTAAATTGAAGTGATCAACGGAAACACAGGCGATGCCGCAATACCCCAAGACCCCGCCCCAAAAAAATCACTGTTTTTTCTTGCTTTATGAATACTTCCCTATTGGACATCTGTTGACATATTTAATTTCCATTCCTATGTAATTTCAGAGATGACCGTTTAACGATCATAACATAAATATAGTATGACTGAAAGCAGAGAAAAGTTCACAAATGAATAAATAACAATTTATAACCTTATTGTTCTAAAAAAAATAAAAGGACACCACTAATGGTAGCACGATGGTTTTCCATAATGTAAGCTTACTAAAGTATAAGTGTTAAAATTGTAGGTAATTTAATTTAGCTATCGCTTGCGTGTATGCTTTTTTTTTGTTGCATTGTAGCGTATAGGCATTGGCAAATACCTGGAATAGAGCAACAAAGGGCGATATCGTTGTATTGTCTATGCAAACATTGTAGCGTATAGGCACCGGCAAATATCTGGAATAGAGCAACAAACATTGTAGCGTACAGGCTTTGGCAAAAACCTGGAATAGAGCAACAAACATTGTAGCGTACAGGCATTGGCAAATACCTGGAATAGAGCAACAAACATTGTAGCGTACAGGCACCGGCAAATACCTGGAATAGAGCAACAAACATTGTAGCGTACAGGCTTTGGCAAAAACCTGGAATAGAGCAACAAATATTGTAGCGTATAAGCACCGGCAATAGACATTGCAATGTACAGGCATTGGCAAATACCTGGAATAGAGCAACAAACATTGTAACGTTCAGGCCCTGGGAAATAACTGGAACAGAAAAACAAACGTGTTAGCGTATAGACATTGGTAAATATCTGGAATAGAACAAACATTGGAGCATATAGGCATTGGTAAATACCTGGAATAGACGAACAGACATTGTAATGTACAGGCATTGGCAAATACCTGGAACAGAAAAACATATAAATAGCGTAAAGGCACGGGCAAATAGCTGGAATAGAGCCACTGACATTGTAACGTACAGGTATTGTCAAATACCTGGAACAGAAGAACAAACGTTTTAGCGTATAGGCATCGGTAAATATCTGGAATAGAACAAACATTGGAGCATATAGGCATCGGTAAATACCTAGAATAGAGCAACAGACCTTGTAGCATATAGACATTGGCAAATACCTGGAACAGACCAACACACGTTTTAGCGTACAGACATCGTGGATTGAACGTGTAGCGAAGAGATGATTGTAACAATTACATATATCACATCAAAATTAAACTCATCCGTTTTCATTTTGGGTCTTTAAATTTCATTTCAAAATTTCGACATTGCAATATTTAACGTTGATCTGCGACTAACATTTTATGCTTTGAACATCTAGATGTTTTCAATTGTCTTCCCTTGACTGGCCCCACCACCCACCCTACCCACTCTTCCATGTCGCCTCTCTTATCTGTTCAACTATTATTTCTTTATACTGTCTGATTTTAATCATTACCTCCCATCAATTACCCCCCCCCCCCGCATTTTCTTTAAATACCCAACACCCGGTTCATTTTTCATACACCAGAAATCTGTCTTGAGAAATCATATGATTATATTAATTTATTTTCAAACAACACGAGCTCAAGCCTAAATAAAAAGTAGTAGAAACTCTTCTTATGGCAGAAAAGGTGTTATACCCAGTGACACCAATTGACAGAATCTCCAAAGAGCGCCAATCTTCTTTTTAATGTTCTTTATGCAGAGGCGACACGTTTCTACGCAACATGTGATGACATTTTAACACATATGTCTATGAATAGCACGCTATTAATAGCCATCTGTGCATTTTAAGTGTAAACCAAGGCGTCCAAAAATAGAAGACCGTCACCGAAATTTTCATAAACTTGCAGCAAGAATCAAAGTGAGATATATTTTTGGACATCGTCGCATCACGCTGCGCAACTATATTGTAGCAACATTATACATCCAGAAGGCAGCTATAAGAAACCAAGGAAAACAGCTGTATTGTCTGGTGCCGCCTCACATGTCCAAAATACTTCAGTTTTCTTGTTTTTATTGTCTTTAATAAAGACGGCTGGATGCCCAGAGTGGTACACACGTCTTTGTTGGTTTTCTTTTCTGTCCAGCTAATTTTTCCTAGACGGCGAAAGGTCCACATCTCAAAGGAGTTGATTTTCTTTTCGATTTCTTTAGAAAGAGTCCATGTCTCGGACCCGTATAACAGAGCAGAGTGACATAAGCATTCAGTACTCTAAGTCTAGTGGATAATTGGGTTTGTTGTGATGTTAATATTTGCCTCAGTTGGCCAAACCTTGTTTTTGCAATGGCTATGCTAGTATATATTTCTTCTTTATTTTTAGCATCTGAATGAATGCGTTGTCCAAGGTATTTGTATGAAGACACCTCCTCTAGGGTTTGGTTGTTTATTTTTACGATGGCACTTTTATCTTGTTTTTTGGACATAACCATGACTTTTGTCTTCTGTAGATTCATGTCTAATCCAACTTGGCCACTATTGTTTTTACAGCGTTTGCTAATGACTGCAGGTCCTTGATGCTTTCTGTAAGTAGCACAGTGTCGTCAGCATACCTCAGATTATTTATGTTCCTACCACCAATCTTAATGCCCGGCATGTTGTCCGTTTTTCTAAATATGAATTCTGTATAAATATTAAACAGGTAGGGTGATAGGACGCAACCTTGTCTGACTCCTCTTTTGATGGGAGTGTAATCTGACTGTTTTCCTTGGTTTCTTATAGCTTACTGGTTTTGGCTGTTAACCTTTAACATAGATCTAGCATAATGTAAGTCTTATTCCTTGCTTGCACACTTTTTTGGGGGGAATTTTCCAAAATTATAAATTAATGTTAAAAGCTTTGATTTAAAAAAAAATTATTTTGTAATGGAAGCTGTGCAGATTAGTATGAGGAAGTGCTAGCACAAGACCCTAATTATAGATGCACACAACATGTGTGCGAAAAAGTTAAGCCTATGCAAATAAATCTTTTCAGATTCGGAGCTAGTATTAAGGCTACGAAAAATTATGCAAAATATATGGAAAAAATTACAAATGTATATCGCTAGCCTACCCCGGTTCCGCCAGACTGCCGGTAACCTCATGCATGTAGCAATGCCCATCTACCCAACCAGTGGGGCTGAAGTTCCACCGCAGGATCAGGATAAATGCGATCTGCACCAGTGGCGACATTGTGTTTAAGTAGGAGTGCATGGAGGACCATTTCAAGTCAACCTCACCCGAGATGACACCGGAAGGAATATACATCAAATATCCAATCATTTATGAATTTTGATTGATAATAATCCAAAATAGTGCGCACGTAGATAGGACAGTTTACATATTTTCAGTAAAGGCTGATTTTGTGTGATGAAAAATACTCTCTAAGTATCAGCTTGTCCTACCTATGCATCTATTAATAATTGACGGTGGACAATTTTTCTGCCACGCATCAAGAGCAAAATACACCATCTAGAACCTGAAATTTGATATGTTGGGGTAATTGTGTACGATGTTGTCGACGGTCATAATATTTTAGGTAAAACGATTGGTTTAGCAAATAAAAGGCAAAATGTTTATTTCATTACTGTTTGAAAAAGATATCGACATGCGAATGATTTCCGGTACGAGAACTACCGGTCAGGCCTGAATCCAAAGTGAAAGTCGGAAAAGGAGCGCCTAACGGTCTCAAGTCTAAATTCTAAAGCCGTCTTTCCAGAAAGCTTCGTGCTCTTTTCTGATATCAACACACAAATTTCAAATAAAATTTATAAATACAAAATCTAAATTAGACCTAAATTTAAAGTAGCGATCTTGACATAGACATTGTACCCGTAGAGTCAGGAGTCCCCCAGGGATCTGTCCTTGGGCCCTCCCTGTTTCTGCTGTACATTAACGACTTGCCAAAGGGCTTGACCTCCACAACTAGGCTCTTCGCAGACGACACAGCCTGCCATAGGTTTATAGGGGAATCTCTTTGGTTGGGTCCAAGGCGTCCAAAATAGAATTTTGGAAGCCTTGGTTGGGTCTAAATCCAAAGTTAAAGTCGGAAGGGGAGCGTCTAACGGTGTAGTTTAAACTCTAAAGCCGTCTTTCCAGAAAGTTTCGTGCTCTTTTGTGATATCAACAGACACATTTCAAATAAATTTAAAAATACAAAATCTAGGTTAGATCTAATCTACTCTCAATCTAGACAGAGGTAGATTAAATCAAGCCTATATATTCCAGAGCTAGACCAAGAAATAATACACCGTCTCTAAATCGAACTTTTAGGTGTCTAAATCTAGACCTAGATTATGATTCTAATAAATCAAGCCAGAGAAAGAGAACACCACTGTCAATGTTGTTTATTCCAAGATCTTGACAAAGTTAGGTAAGATGAAATTGTCAATCCCGTTCGTAGAACAGTACCTCTACTAGTAATATTAAAAGAGATGAAATCACTTTCGCCCTTGGTGTGCAAAACTTTTTCACTTCTTTCAATTCGGTGAATTGGCCTTCTATTTTTGGACGCCTTGGTGTAAACATAATTATTATAATGGCCATGAATGTAAACAAACATAGAAAAGGTACTCTATTAACTGTGGATCGAGACGATGTGAATATAATAGTTATAATAAGAATAAATTACTATACTGTAGGTTACACATATGCGCTTATTGATGCTTCTACTAGATATTTATATTTAATTTAGCTCTAGATTATTATCTAACAGCAATATTGTTGCTGTTCTTGTACTTCTTAGACATGCTCGCAACTGCCCCGGAAGTTGTATATGGTCGCCGAAGATAGACCAACAATCTTAACTACGTAACCACTATAAATAGATTGGTCTACTACAATGGGATGGATACTGGTTTTGGCTGTTAACCTTTAACATAGATCTAGCATAATGTAAGTCTTATTCCTTGCTTGCACACTTTTTTGGGGGGAAATTTCCTAAATTATAAATGTTAAAAGCTCTGATTTTTTTAAAATTAATTTCAACGGAAGCTGTGCAGATTAGTATGAGGAAGTGCTAACACAAGACCCTAATTATAGATGCACACAACATGTGTGCGAAAAAGTTAAGCCTATGCAAATAAATCTTTTCAGATTCGGAGCTAGTATTAAGGCTACGAAAAATTATGCAAAATATATGGAAAAAATTACAAATGTATATCGCTAGCCTACCCCGGTTCCGCCAGACTGCCGGTAACCTCATGCCTGTAGCAATGCCCATCTACCCAACCAGTGGGGCTGAAGTTCCACCGCAGGATCAGGATAAATGCGATCTGCACCAGTGGCGACATTGTGTTTAAGTAGTAGCAGATCTGGACATAGAAAATGAATAAAAATTTGTGTCAATTTGATGCATTGTGTTAATTTGATGCATTGTGTCAGTTTGATGTAGGGTTTAATCGGCATCCATCGTGAGAAACTAGGAGTAGTGAACCCAGAAAGAGAGATAGATAAATGAATAAATAGATAGATAGATAGATAGATAGATAGATAGATAAATAGATAGATAGATAGATAGATAGATAGATAGATAGATAGATAGATAGATAGATAGATAGATAGATAGATAAGAGAGAGAGAGAGAGAGAGAGAGAGAGAGAGAGAGAGAGAGAGAGAGAGAGAGAGAGAGAGAGAGAGAGAGAGAGAGAGAGAGAGACACACACACACACACAATGAAAGTGGAGATAACTTTATAGAGAACAGTTATCGTATAATCAACAATAGAACCATTAAATCGAATCCCAAGTCAGCTTCTGAAGATAAAATTCTTTTACAGACAGGCCGAAAGGCGCACAGAGTAAAATACGATCGAATAAAAGAAAAGTTTCACTTGTAACTAATAGGAAATCCGCCCCTACTTCAGCCCTATCATTACTGGTTGAGCTCTGTTTGTCAAGGCAAGTGGTTTGACAGATACATTATTTCAATAGTAAAACGGCGGCAACTTGAGCAGACAGTCCTAGTGGCATGGAACGGTTGATAGACTGATGTCACCAGCAACGAGAATGTACGAGTACTCATGAAAAAACGACGAACACACAATTTACTAATTTCTAGTATAAATGAGATACATTTAGTCCGTCAACTTTGGACCAACAATACAACCCGCACCATCCAGCCAAATTTTGCTGTCAGATTTCTTAAAACGGTTATCCCCACTATGAATAGTAAGTACAAAGATGTAATAAGACTAGAGTTTCGACTAAGCTTTTTTCTTTAATATTCAAAGATTTTAGTTTATACAATCTTTGTAATTTCCAACCGCTGTTGAATTCTACCTTCATTTCCTCAAGAAAACAAGACGTATTACTTTCTCTCAACTTGGGTATGGTAAGAAAAAATCGTTGATTAGTTGAAGGATCCAGAAAGCTGAGCACCCAACTAGGTCTTAAGAAAGTTCTATACGGCGACGGGACCCCAAAAGCATATACTCGGGACTTCGTGGGTCACATTATTCTATCACGAACCCAGTCACCCACCCAGATTGGAAAAAAAACAAACAAACAAAAAACAACCGCTGCCGCTAGAGCACGGTTCGAACACAGGAACTCCTGCGTTAAAAACCGATACTGTAACTCTAGGGCCACCGTTCTCCCCATGCAAGAAGAGATTAGTTCTTGAATTTCTTAAAGCTTGAGAGAAAGTATAACGCTACAGTTACTTAGTCAATAGACGCCCATGAAACTCATACGAATCAACTAATGTTAATGACTAATAGAGCAAAAGTACATAGGAAAACCCCCATTAAATTTTAGCTAGAAAAGCTAGTAAAAGCAGCAGTAGCAAAGGCGTATTTCATTGTAATACATGGAGAAACAGTAGTAGAAGT
>RQTK01000885.1:0-10160 GCA_003991915.1 Elysia chlorotica
ATTATTTTTATTATTATCATTATTAATACTTTTTTTATACAACTATTATATTACTATTATTTTACTACTTTGTACTTTTATTTATTTTTTCATTATTCTCAAAACACATCTATGTCAATATATTACATGTTTATATAAGTTTCTTTTCTCCACAAATTCAATTTACCCCATACTATACCTATAAAGCATATGATTCCACGTTACGTTATTTTATCTTGTTGAAACACACGCGTTATACGTCAGTCAGACTGGCAGGCAAACTTGAGTTGAATTGAGTTGGTTTTTACCTCCAAAATCAGAACTATATAGGATGTATTGCGGACGAACCATAAGACCTACGTCTGACATTTTTATGTGCTGCTACACACAAAACAGAGCAGGGATTCCGTGACTTCTGTCTCAGCTGGTCACATGAAACTGACACCGACTCAACCAGTAGGGAGCGAAATTGCCAGGGCTCGAATCAGGACCTTTTGAGTCGGAAGCTGATGTCCTACCCCAGGGGAACTGCGCTACCCAGGCAGACAGACATACATACAGAGACAGACACAGACAGGGACCCTTTTTAATTTTATGAACTGCGCGTATTATAGTTTGACAGAAAAATGCATGACAAATTTTAGTGCCTAAAAAAAACTATGCTTTTCATTGCAGCTATGACAACCCTTTTTCATTAAAATGTTTGTTTATATTGCTGAATCAGACAGGCAGCAGATGGCAAAATATTTAATATGGTTGATGGGCGGACATATATTTATTTTTACGGCTGGCTTTTAGATTTTGACATATCTATGGTCACCACACGATGGATTTGACTAGATGGGATAGAAGTAAATATGTGTATAATACAGCAACCGATAGGAGCAGTGGGTGGGGTTAAAAAAATTGAAGTGGTGCTTGTTGAATGTTCAATGTACACACGCACAAACACACACACACATATATATATATATATATAAACTCACACTCACACACAGTGATACGGTCACCGATGGTGGCGGCTGGATAGTTATCCAGCGACGTACCACAGGGGACGTTGACTTCAATAGGAACTGGGCGTCCTACAAAGCCGGCTTTGGTACCACGGACAACGACTTCTGGCTTGGGAACGACAACATCCACGCCATCACCAGTACAGGGAAGTATGAGCTGAGGGTGGACCTCAAATATAACGGCGAGTCAAAGTTTGCTCTCTACGACAGGTTTGCTATTGATAGTGAGGACGATAAGTACAGACTCCGTGTTGGATCGTACAATGGCACAGCAGGGGATTCCCTGAGTGCACAACACAATTATCGTTATTTTTCCACATATGATAAAGATAACGACATTGCGTTAATGAACTGTGCTGAATTTTTCCAAGGGGCTTGGTGGTATTTTTTTTGTTTTTTTTTTTCCAATCTAAATGGAATTTGGGGTTTTGTTTATTTTTTTGTTTTATTATGGTTTTTTTTTTACTGTTTTTTATTCAGTAACGTTCTCAGAAATGAAGATCCGCCGATTGAAAGAGTGAAACTAACCAGTCATGCAAAAGAAAATAAAGAAAATAAGAATAATACAATGTAATCAATATACGAATCATGAAGAGCTTGCTGAGAGGATTTAGAAAATGCTAAAAACATTTGGCTTTATGAATATGTGTTCTTTAAGTAAATTGTGTGACTTGATCGAACCGTTCAACTCTTTTGTAAAGCTGTGATGTTTACTACATTATTGTTTTTAATCCAACCTCTGTCGTCTGCTGATTTCCCTGCTCACGTCATGCTTTACTTCCTTCCTACGTCTTTAAACTGTCTATAATTATGTCTTTGTAACGTTCACTCTAATTTACGTTTTTTTTCCTTAATTTACCAATATCAAATAGTTAATACTCTTTTCACTGAAACGTTTTTCATTGCGTTATTATTTTTTTTTCCTCCTATTTCCCTTTTCACTCTCCCACTTTCTGTTCACTCTCCTTCGCTATCTCTCTGTCTTTTTTTCTTTTCCCTTTCCTCATTATTTCCTTACCATAGCGCACATACACATTCTCTCTCTGTCCTCCCCCAACTGAATTATTAGTATTTTAGAAGGACCTCAATCAATCTACAACCGAGGTGACAAAAATACTACAGACTTTTGCGTCGAAAACACAGGAGCGACATCAACTGTTTACCAAGAGAAAATCTTGTTAGCCAAAAAACATTTTTCGATAATATTATTGAAATACAATAGGACTCAGAAACAAATTTACAACTGTTTAAAGTAGTTGCAAATGAATAAATGTATCCTTCAAGAATCATGAATATAAAAATAAATGGCAAAAGCTGAGTTATTTATAACTCAAACTAGCACAAATTAATGTCAATGTAATAGTTAAAAAATATTAAAGAGGCCTAAGTAAGCAATCCTTGTTAACGAGTTTTGTGCTTCATTAGTCTAGCAGGAATTAATAATATGTATTAAAAATAGTTGATACTAATTTTCATGGTTCAAAAAACAAAATATGTGACATTTTACGTAGATCTTACCAAAATTGCTTTTGTTTAAGATGTGGGATGATATCCTGTTTTTTCTTGTTGTTTCCATTACGTTTGTTTACTTGGAGGATACATTAAAGTCGTTTCTAGTTCACTGTTTACAACGCAGCAAAAAAGTGTTTACTAAGAGGCTATAAAAGTTAGTGAAAGATGTCACAGACATTGTAGTTACTTAATCGGGTACTTGGGTTGATTTAACTTCCAACATCAACAATATATGTGCTATACTAAAGGGGTGAGTTAGGTTGATTTAACATCCGCATCGCCACAATATTACGCTATACTAAAGGGGTGAGATTAACTCATCCTTACATGTCGTTAGTAGTAAGTATTTAAAAGTTGTGTCCCTTTGACAGTTGGGCGCTGTTGTCTGTCGGGTAAACCTTTGAATACATAAATATGCATCTTGACCAGTTATGTGCGCGTAGATCTTGGCATATCAAAACGTTGGATATCGGCTGTCAATGTTCTTTTTTGGTTTGCTTAAAAAGAAATCTAAATGTCTTGTTCCATAAAAGGCTAAATAAAGAATGAACAGAAACAGATTAAACAATCATTCTCTGCCGTATGAAAACATTAAAGACACGTACTTTAATCAGTTAAACTGTGCTTTGTGTATAGGTACAAATTGAAAATAGAATCACAGTACTATAATGGAATGACAATTTACGTTGCTTAGTCTTTGAGATTCAGTAAAATGAAGACAGGTAGCACATTCTTTAACAGTTTTCCTTCTCACACTTTCATTTTTGTATCTTTTGCTTTTTCCCTATTATATATATTTTTCTAACGTTATGGATGTCATGGTAGCCTCTCAAGATATAGCACCGAATTCTGATGCTGGAGCTACTTTATATTATGGTGCAAGATTCAATTTTTAAGTTTTGTTATCCTTGGTTAGTGTGACAAGTTTATGTTTGAAGAAAGCTATAGAGAGAGAAACGGGGGATGAGAGAGATGGAGATGGATAGAGAGAAGACGAGAAGACTGGAGATAGATCTAGATCTAATTCTAGTCTATGCGTTGTTAGTTTGTTCTCTGACCCTGTCTGCCCCGGTTGAGAAGACCATTCTAGATTAAATCTATGCATTGTTAGTTTGTTTTCCAACCTTGTCTGCCCCGGTCTGTCAGAAGACAATCAACAAGGGAGCTATACCAAGAGCCCCGCTGCAGAATATACCGGTGGTGGATGTTCCATTCAAAAGAGTTGCTGTGGACTTGGTTGGACCTATTGATCCGACAAGCGAGGATGGGCATCGGTACATTCTAACCTTGGTGGATTACGCCACAGGATACCCAGAAGCCGTACCACTGAAACGCATAGACGCAGAGACAGTGGCGGAGGCATTAGTCAATGTCTACTCCTGACTAGGTGTACCAGAAGAGATCTTGACTGACCAGTGTACCCAGTTCATGTCGGCATGTATGAGGGAGGTGAATAGGTTGCTAGGTATTACACAGTCAGCAACTACGCCCTATCACCCCATGTGCAATGGATCGAGAGGACGTGGGAGATGGCACAGAAGGAGCTGGAAAAGGCCCAAGGGAGGCAGAAAAGGTACTACGATCGTGGTACCAAAGCTCGGAAATTCAAGCCAGGAGACGATGTGCTTGTACTTCTACCGACCGACACTAACAAGCTCCTAATGCAGTGGAAAGGACCATACAAGGTGGTCGCAGTCGTCGGCATCAACGACTATAGAGTCAAGATGGGGCGGAAGGAGAAGACGCTTCATGCCAATCTACTAAAGCGTTACGTCTCTCGCAGTGAGATGGAGGATGTGGATGTGGATTCACCCGACACGTCTTCGACGCAGTGTGCAAGAGGTGACAAGGCATACAGCGTGGATGTGAGTCCCTCCGTCGAGCCTTCAACAGAAATCACGAGGACCCAATCGAATGCGGCGGTGACGACTCATGGTCCAGCCTCCAGCCCTGTAATGTCAGCCCCAGAGACTACAGCCTGTGAAACCGCAGCCCTGATGCGGATGTCCGATGTGACAGCATCCGCATTTCCAGATGACAGCATTGGCCAAGTTCCGGTGGAGAATCCGTCATTACCTCCGGAGTTCTACGAGGCTGAGGAACGGCCGCTCACCTGTGGCCTGTGCATATCCTCGGCAGGTGTTGCAGTCATTGAAGAAGATCCTGAGTGCGGCGACCAGTCTACAGACGAGATGGCCGAGCTCTGTCCTTGGGGACAGAAAGAAACGGTTAAGGATCTTCGTTATGGACACCAGCTGACTGATGCTCAAGCAGAGAAGGTGAAGTCCATCGTCGATGAGCATCAGTCCATCTTCACAGATCTGCCGGGTAGCACAACACTGGCAGAGCATCGTATCGAGCTCACGAGTGGGACACCCATTCGCCAGAAGCCTTATGGAGTACCTTTCGCCATGAGGGAGTCCCTACGTGATGAGATGCGGACGATGGAGGAAATGGGCATCATCAGAAAGAGCTCATCCCCGTATGCTGCACCAGTGGTGGTCGTTAAGAAGAAGGATGGGTCGAATCGAGTGTGCATTGATTACCGACGCCTCAACAAAGTTACTGTTTTCGACCCCCATCCTGGCATCCTCTGGTCGCACCTTGGCGAGGAGGTCCAGCAGGAGCTCAACAGTCTGCTGGATAGCGATACCAGGGACCTACAATGGATGCTCGTCACTATCGCCAATAATTATGGGGAACGGAGGAGCGTCTCATGTCTCCTGGGCGCCTTCCATGCGACCCGACAGCGCCAGGGTGAGGGTATTCGAGCCTTCTCTCATCGCCTGAGAGATGTATTTGATGCCCTACTGGGCCGCCAGCGAGACACGGGCGTGGAGGCGATGAGTGGCCGGTTGCTAAGTGACCACTCCGCAGAAAGCCTCCTGGACTCTATCCTCCGCCGCCAGCTCCGTGAAAGAATCGCTAACAACGCTGACGTGAGTTTCCTGGAGCTGAGTGAACATGCCATCCGGTGGTTAGAGGACCAGGTTAGCGACATGAGCAGAGAGTTGGTTGACAGTCACCAGGTTTACCAGTGAATCAGTGTATGAATTACAGAGTTGTTATTGTCCCTATCGGATATTGTAAGGGTAGAATAAGATGATTGTCGATGTATTGTGTGATGTATATGTATTACTGATTAAGGGTAGAGTAAGATGGTTATAGATGTATTGTGTGATGTATTGTATTACTGAGTACTAAGTGAACGAAGAGTCATGCATGATGCATACTCAGTTGGGGCCCCTGGAGAACATTGAGATAGTCAAGATTGAGAGTAGCCACTTGAAAAGGTTGGTTTACGTGTTGTTGGTTGATTATTAGTATTAGGCAGGCTGTAAAAGAGCAAGTAGATTGGCCTAATAGCATCACTTGTCTCTTTTCGTTGTCATGACGCTCCTTCAATACTATAATGGAATCTTGACTATTGAGTATCTGAGATTGACCAGGGAGATGTCTCACTTTACATGCTTAACTGCAGTTGGTGATTACACGAACTAAGTTATCTGGTCTGATCGAAGACGGTTGATGTTGTTGATGTCCAGCAGGGACTCCATGGACAAAAACTGAGGGTGTGTGTAAGGCGTGCGACTTTGTTATGTATATCTGGATAGTTGTGGAATACTAGAGTGGCATCCCCTTGACCGCATGGCAACGGGTTGCACTGCTTTTTAGTAGCCTACTTAGTTGTTGTGGTGCACGTATGACTCATGCGTTAATGACAGATGCGGCACTTTCCTGTTTTATCGTATATTTATAATGTTAATAGGGTGATATACTCTCTCGGTACACATAATGGGGAACTTTCCTTGTTCTATCTTATATTTAGATTCCCTCCTGTTTCCAGAGCTTTGAAAAGCCTATAATACTTGGAAAATTTCCAATGTTTAGTTGAATTTGTTTTTTCTGCGCAATTGTAAGTTTCCAAAAATGGAACATTATATGGGATTTTTTTTTGTGTGCATCAAGGTGATGAACAATTTTTGTTTGTTTATCTGGCAATGTATCGTAATGGTACTATGCACTTGAATATGCTTGTTGTGCATACATTACTTATTAAAAGCCATAACTTCCAGGCCTATCTTACATATGCCAGATGCCAATAAGACATTAAGTTTAAGAACTGATGCATCTGATGTAGGTCTGGGTGCTACATTGTTACAGGAAGCCGATGGTCGGTTGTTCCCAATTGCCTACGCCAGCAGGAAACTGTTAAGTCGTGAAACTCACTATTCGGCGATTGAACGCGAGTGTCTCGCGATTGTTTGGGCTATTCGCAAATGAGCATTGTACCTTTATGGCAGGCAATTTGTGCTTTAAACTGACCATCAGCCCCTCCAGTATCTCAATGCAGCAAGATTTGAAAGCCCAAGGGTCATGCGTTGGGCTATGTAATTACAGAACCAAATGTTTAGGTTTGATCACATAAAGGGTTCCGAAAATCTCGGCGCTGATTTTCTGAGCCGTGTGGTCACACCTGATTGATTGGTTTGGTATTTGCAAGGCTAATTATTGTATTATCAGTCTAATTGGTGAATTCCAAAGCTTTGGAAAGCCTATAATACTTGGTAAATTTCCAATGTTTAGTTTGAGTTTGTTTTGTGTACACAATTGTAAGTTTCCAAGGGTGGAACATTGTATGGGATGTTTTGTGTACATCACGGTGATGAACGATTTTTGTCAGTTTATCTGGCGATGTATTGTAATGGTACTATGCACTTGAATATGCTTGTTGTGCATACATACTTATAATGTCTCACCTTGGTATGATATTGTTTTGCCAAATATGCCGGTAACCTTACAAACGTTGTCATTTATTATGTTTTTGGAAATGTTGCACATTTCTTAAATTAGGGGTATGTGTGACAAGTTTGTGTTTTTTTGTTTGAAGAAAGCTATAGAGAGAGGAACGGGGAATGAGAGATATAGATGGATAGAGAGAAGACGAGAAGACTGGAGAAAGATCTAGATCTAGATCTAGTCTTTGCGTTGTTAGTTTGTTCTCTGATCTTGTCTGCCCCGGTTGTGAAGATCATTCTAGATTAAATTTATGCATTGTTACTTTGTTTTCCAACCTTGTCTGCACCGGTTGTCAAGAACATTGGAGAAATCTGTCAATCTGGTAAACAACTTGTTTTTCAGTGTCGGTTTGTTTACAATCTAATGCTTCTAGTAAACTGGAGTAATGTCCCTTGTAGTCTCCTTTGTTATACTATATTCTAGAAATATCGTGAACATCTCGGTTACAACAAATCGGTATAAAAGGCTTGTACGGGTGAGTTGTTGAGAGTGAGTTACCAGTGAGTAATAGTCAGTCAGTCAGAGGGTCTGAGCGCGTTTGTTACTATTATTAGAAGCTGTTGTGTTGCAGTTACGAATTGATCACAGATTGTTATTGCAGCTGTGGAATAAATTACTGGCGAGATTTCATTATAACATTTCCAATACCCTAGACGTGTTTATAGTTATTAAAGTTATTCTTCAATATTTCTAGAAGGAGGAGTTAACCTTATTATTTGTGTTTGAGCCAGTGGATGTTGGATCATTGTCTGAAGCCCCGTTACAATATATAATTTCATAACCGAAAGCTGGGCTCTACAACAGAGACTGTGCAACTATACCCCAACAATACACGTTACAGTTGGTTTCCTTTTCATTTTGTATATCCAATTGTCTGAAAAAAATCAATTTGGTGTAATCGTTTTGGTTAATTACTCTCACTGTCTTTTTGCCTTCTTTTTACCTTTCTCTATTTCTGTGTCTCTTTTTTGTCTCCACATACCTCTTCTCTCAAAAACTTATCTTCCATCTTGTTTTCCTGAGATCTGGAATATTAAAAAAAGGCCGCTACTTAATACGTTTAATAGGTTCGATTTCATTGGTCAACTTTACATTAACAAATCCTTTTTTAATTTTGTGGGCTAGATTAGAATTTTACATAAAAAAAACCAAGGCCCGCAACTTTAGCTTACAACACGCCTTAGGCCTTCATGTTTGGTTATCATAAATCGAGTGGTAAGCTTTTTAGGACTATGTAACCTCCAACCTATGTAAAGTAAAGTTTATCCATCTCGGAATTAAAAAATGATTTTGGACATCGATTAGATATATAAACATAGTCTGTTAATTTTATGCATGATGACCAGTGTATGGTAATTTTCAAAGTCACCAGAGGAACACAAAAGAGTGCAATGAAGAAGGCATGGTAAGAGGAGACAGTCTACGGACTTCATATTTATAGACTCTACAGATTATTTTATAATAAAATTGCGCCAGCATTTTAGAATCGTGGTGTGTCTTTTTTCCGAGGTTTTCTTTCAGAGTTGCAGTGGGAGAACCAACAAAATCACGATTTTCATTGGTCTCTATTTGGAAAAGTGCTGCTTATTGCTAGACAAACACGGGCAGTTTCACCGACTTGACCTAGATAATCATGGGGGCTGAAAATTCAGCATTCACTCGGCCAAGACCACAGTGGAGTACTAGGCCTAGAGAGTGGAATAAAAATATTCTCGTCGTTAACAAGCGCGGATGTTATACGTTTATGATCAGAAGCGTTAGTCTTATGTCCTAATCCTATTTTATATGTTTTGGTTCTAAAAATAATTCCCAATAATACAATATTCTTCCTACTTCCAATTATGAAAATTGAGCGAGGTAGCGAGAAAGATAGATTGATAGGGGGAGGAAAGAGGGTGTTTTTTTTTAATGGACAATTACTTATACAAGCTATGCGTGTGTAGATCTATGTGTTTGCTATAATTATAGATCATAATATGCATGCACCGTACATTGTGTTAATGAAGTCGAATTGGGCAATCGGGTGGTGTTATGATTTTACTCAAGAATGCTTGGTGGTTTAACTTACCATAAGATGAGATAAAACGTAGAACCTCAGTTAGTTGACTCCATGAAGAAATAAAGCCTCGATCATTATATTGAGAGGGTATGGAAAGATTTACCAAACGGTGATAAGCTTCCAGAGACACTTGAGTAATAGAATTAGTAGGGAATGTCGCCAGATGAAAAAATCTTAAAAATTAAAGTAAATTCAAACACAGGGCCTTCTCTTGTGTGACTAAAGAGGAATTATTCCGTCTTTGAATCGCTAACAGCAATTCTTACTTTGGAGGAAAGTTCATTTTGAAATTTAGAATGGAACTGCTCTTGTGTTAGGAAAACAAATCGGTCTTGTTTAGAAAAAAAACTTCTGTCTTGTCTATATCTAAGACTCTTGCTCCACTAAGAGCTTTTACTGTGGAACGTGGAGTAGCTGGAGCAGATGGTAGGCCTATGGATGATTTGGGGATCTCTGATGAGAAACAAGAGGGTAGTACAGATGGGCAAAGTTTGTTTCCCCGTAGCTGCATAGGAGTATTGTCTGGCCAATGCTTCTCGCTAACACCTAGATCTCAATTCCTTGTTATGGTTTCAACACAGATGTTGGCATTAGGTAGAGTACTAATCCATTGTTTGCATTCCTTTAAATCAGAAGGAAAACCATATACTTTAACCTTTATCACGAGCTCATTGTTTTTACCAGCATTGTTTTTCAGGGAGTCATAGCCACTACGACAACCAAACACTGATTACTTTCACGGCATTTTAACAAGTTTATAAATTAGAACTGTAAGTGAGAAAAATGTAGGCTACATT
>RQTK01000885.1:10391-20391 GCA_003991915.1 Elysia chlorotica
GAGGAGAGAGAGAGAAAGAGAGAGAGAGAGAGAGAGAGAGAGAGAGAGAGAGAGAGAGAGAGATCTGAGACATACACAGTGCTACAAGTGCGCATTCTAACCTATCGTGCGACAAAAAAACTTTAGGACTCATCTCTACCCAAATGTTTCGGACTACAGAGAGACTTAACCATAGACATGATTTTTTTCAAAGGAAAATGAAAATTGCAAGAAATGGAGTACCCCCAAGACAAAACAAAGTCATCTAATAATACATATTATAGTAGATAAAACAACGTGGAAAAAAAAACAAAAATAATGCCACAGGTGTGAGAAATAAAGAATGCTGATATTATAATCAACTATGACTAATTCTCCTTAATTTTGTGCACTATCTTTGCAACATGAATACATATCTGGATCTAGCTAAAATAACGTTTGACTATTTCACTAAAATTATTCTCAATCACATGTATGTCTTGTACTTCAAAACTATTATAAGCAGTTAAAATAAATATTTGTTCGTCCACCTTCCATATTTGCCATTTTCTGCCTGTTTTGATTTTTTTTTTTATTAATATACTTTTTAATTAATTTGGGTTTTCAAATGTGCATTGAAATTCGTTGTTTATTTGTGGTAGTAAATTTTTTCATATTTTTTTTCTTTTTACTACAATATGTGCAGTCCATAAAACTGGACAGATGTGCTCAATACATCTTGATAACTAAGTAATTAATTTCGACATAAATACAAGCTTTGTTAACATTTGTTTTCATGGCTTCAACGTTCTAGTTTAGTGATTTCCAATACGGAGATGAAGTGTAAAATATTTTAAGCATCGCTCTGTCGTGCAAAGGAGTATGGAATAATGGAATAACAAAATGGCTTGACTCTTGTCTTCTGTATGTCTGTCTGGCTGTCTCTCAAACTCACAAAAAAAGAAACCCATCCTGCCCATAATGGATAACCCCTTTAAGTGGCGAGTAGCGTCAAGTCCCTGCTTTTAATTTGATGCCCACGCTGTTAAAACACGTGCATCTCATACTGACAACTGGAAAACCAAAGCAAACCTTGTGTATTTAAAAGAAACCATACATCAGCAAAACAGAATTTTTTGACGTAGAACAGGACAACTATATGCACACATCTACAAATAAAAGATTAGCATCTCTCCTTTCTGTGCATGCGAAAACTTCCCTTAAACTACAGAACATGTCGTTATGGCGTGCCACTCTTACTCCCAGCTCAGGCAAACAATGTGGCATTCAGATACAACATTGAAGCAAAACTTATGGGGTACCCTGAAAACCCTAAAGAGACTGCCTGAAAGTAGGACATGTAAACTATGAAAATTATAGGAGCAGGTGAAATAATATAAAAAACGAGATCTGGAACATAGAAACTACGTCTTAGATTTAGACTATGCAGTGTATATTTCTATACTACATTTAATCTAGATCTACATCTGAATAAATTTCGATCTATATCTAGGCCTACTCTCGCCATCAGGATGAAGTATCAGCGATTTTTTTCTTGCGTATGTTTAGTATATGTAAATATAATCTAGATCGTTTTTTTATTATAGATGGGAAGCTAAGAATTGTTGACGTTCTCTAGCTAATAATGGTATCGTCTAAAAAGAGTTGTAACATTGATTGTTAATGTATAGTTGCACGGTCTCTGTTGTAGAGCTCAGTTATCGGTTACAAAATTATATATTGTAACGGGGCTTCAGACAATGATCCAACATCCACTGTCTCAAACACAAATAATAAAGTTAACTCCTTCTTGTAGAAATATTGAAGAATAACTTTATTAACTATAAACACGTCTAGGGTATTGAAAATGTGTTATAATGAAATAAAGGCATGTCCACACAGCCCCTGTCCTAAAAAAAAATTGCGTTTCATTACATAATGCGATTGACAATTTGAAAGAGTAGCAAGAATGTACGATATTGAAATATTCCTTTAAAAGTTTTTAATTTTTAAACTGTGGTACTTCCTTAGCATACATCAGCTCATAATCAATAATGGTTCGTAAGATAACTATTAATTTGTTATCGAACGAAAAATTATTAATTTAAAAAAATGAAACATTAAAAAAAATTGTGTTAAAGAAATTTAACTTTTGTTTTTGTTACGGACAGGTCTTGTACAGAAGGAAGTTCTAAACCTTCCCAATGCGCATGATTTGAGTAGCACCATTTTGAGACATGTACTGATGAAACTTGAACGATTGGATGCTAAAATGGAATCTCTAGAGAACGGATTTGCTGGTTTGCGAAAGGATTTCACTGGCTCTAAACGATCCGCCATAGACAGTAATGCTATCCAAGAAAACGTGTTAAAAAAGAAGGATTTGGAAGAAATATTAACCCGTATCTTAATGCTTACTGACTCCATAGAGGAAGGATTTTCGTTCCTGAAAGATGATGTAAAAAACAGCTGGCAGCAGCTTCAACTCAACACAGAGGAAAGCGCATCTAAGACTCAAAATGCATTTCAGAATGTGGCTAACAAGCTTAACTCTACACTATCGAAAAAAATGCAATCTGCTTTAAAAAATTTCTTTGTGCCACAGAGTTGCAAGCAAAACGCACTTGAATTCTATCCCGCCTCGACGCCGTACACTGTTATTTACAACAATGAGTTCATCGGTGTGGACACCCCACTCGTCTGTGATACGGTCACCGATGGTGGCGGCTGGATAGTGATCCAGAGACGTTCCACAGGGGACGTTGACTTCTATAGGAACTGGAAGTCCTACAAAGTCGGCTTTGGTACCCTGGACAATGACTTCTGGCTTGGGAACGACAACATTCACACCATCACTAGTACAGGGAAGTATGAGCTGAGGGTGGACCTTAAATATAACGGCACGTCAAAGTTTGCTCTCTACGACAAGTTTGTTATTGATAGTGAGGACGATAAGTACAAACTCCATGTTGGATCGTACAGTGGCACAGCAGGGGATTCCCTGAAATACCACAATGGTTATTCTTTTTCCACATTTGACAAAGATAACGACAATTTGACTAACTTAAACTGTGCCGTGAAGAGAACTGGGGCTTGGTGGTACAATGTTTGTCATTGTTCCAATCTAAACGGAAAGTGGGGCGAAGGTGATGATGGCGGTCTAGCATGGTGGCAATTCACTTTTTATGACTCAGCAACGTTTTCCGAAATGAAGTTCCGCCGTTTTTTTTTTTTATACTAACAGGTTTAGTAAATTTTTAATTATTGAAATTATATATTAATATAAGTTAATCTTTATTTCAATCATTTATTTCTTGCTTAGTTGATTTATATAATGTTTAAATTTTTTTTCTTTTTTTATTATTTAATTATTTTTTTATATATTTATATTTTTTAAATTCTTATAATTTTTATGTTTTCTTTATTTATATTTTGTGACTTGTTTGATTTGTTTTATTTTTTTTTATTTCTTTTTTGTTTAATACATTATTTTTTTTTTTCCAACCTCTGTCGTCTGCTGATTTCCCTGCTGATACCATGCTTTACTTCCTTCCTACGTCTTTAAAATGTCTTTAATTATGTATCTGTAACGATCACTTTACTTTGCGTTTTTTTTTTCAATTTACAAACATCAAACAGTTTATACTTTTTTACTTGAACGTTTTTCATTGCGTTATTATTTTCATTTCCTCATATATTTCTTTTCACTCTCCCACTTTCTGTTCACTCTCCTTCGCTATATCTCTGTCTTTTTTTTTTTTTCCTTTTCTCATTATTTCCTTATTATAGCGCATATATTTATTCTCTCTTTGTCCTTCCCCAACTGAATTATTAGTATTTTAGAATGATCTCATTCAATCTATAACCGAGGTGACAAAAATATTTTAGATTTTTGTGTTGAATACACATTATCGATATTAATTTTTTTTTTAGATTAAATTTTTTTAGTCTAAAATCATATTTCGATATTATTAATGAAAAACAATAGGACTCAGTAATAAATTTACATCTTTTTAAATTAGTTGTTATGTATAAATGTGTTATTAAAGGATCATGAATATAAAAATAAATGGCAAAAGCTGAGCTATTTATAACTCAAACTGGCTCAAATGTCAATGTAATATGTAGTTAAAAAATATTAAAGAAGACTAACTAACCAAACCTTGTTAACGAGTTTTGTGCTTGATTAGTCCAGCAGGAAATTTTTTTAATTTTTAAATTGTATTTAAAAATAGTTGATACTAATTTTCATGTTTTAAAAAACTAAAATATGTGACATTTTACTTATTTTTTATCATTTTTTTTTTTGTTTAAGATGTGGGATGATATCCTTTTTGTTTTTGTTGTTTTTTTGTTTCCATTATGTTTGTTTAATTGAAGAATACTTCACGGTCATTTCTAGTTCACTGTTTACAACGCGACTTCCTACATCAGCACTATATACACTATACTAAAGGGTTGAGTTAGGTTGATTTAACTTCCTTCATCTTCACTATATATGCTATACTAAAGGGGTGAGATAGTTTGGTTTAACGTCCAACATCAGCACTTTAATTATATTCTATACTATTTCTGGTATTTGGGTTTATTTATCGTCTAACATCGCCACTATATATTCTATACTAAATGAGTGAGGTAGGTTCATTTAACGTCCAACATCGCCACTATAAATGTTATACTAAAGGGGTGAGTTAGGTTAATTCAACGTCCTATATAGGCACTATATATTCTATACAAAAGCATAGAATGGGGTTGATTTAACCTCCAACATCGCCACTATAATGATATGCTAAACCAGAGGGGAGAGGTCTAAGCGTACATTACTGGGACCATATGATCTCTTAGGGGGAGTTGCATGGTTGGATTAACAGAACAGAATCCGCATCGCCACAATATATGCTATACTAAAGGGGTGAGATAGTTTGGTTTAACGTCCAACATCAGCACTTTAATTATATTCTATACTAAAACGGGGAATTGGGTTTATTTAGCGTCCAACATCGCCACTATATATTCTATACTAAATGAGTGAGTTAGGTTAATTTAACGTCCAACATCGCCACTATAAATGTTATACTAAAGGAGTGAGTTAGGTTGATTCAACGTCCTATATAGGCACTATATATTCTATACAAAAGCATAGAATGGGGTTGATTTAACCTCCAACATCGCCACTATAATGATATGCTAAACCAGAGGGGAGAGGTCTAAGCGTACATTACTGGGACCATATGATCTCTTAGGGGGAGTTGCATGGTTGGATTAACAGAACAGGTTCATTAACTCCTCCTTACATGTCGTTAGTAGTAAGTATTTAAAAGTTTTGTCCCTTTTACAGTTGGGCGCTGTTGTCTGTCGGGTAAACCTTTGAATACATAAATATGCATCTTGACCAGTTATGTACGCTTAGATCTTGGCATATCAAAACGTTGGATATCGGCTGTCAATGGGTTTTTTGGTTTGCTTAAAAAGAAATCTAATGTCTTGTTCTATAAAAGGCTACATAAAAAATGATCAGAAACAGATTAAACAATCATTCTCTGCCGCATGAAAGCATTAAAGACACGTACTTTAATCAGTTAAACTGTGCTTTGTGTATAGGTACAAATTGAAAATGGAATCACAATACTTTAATGGAATAAAAAATTACGTTGCTTAGACAATCGGTGTAATCGACAAAAATAGAAAAAAGGTGTAATCGTTTTGGTAAAAACTAACTACCCTCTCTCTCACTGTCTCTTTCTCCTCATTTTTACCTTTCTCTCTTTCTGTGTCTCTTTCTTTGACTCCACATACTTCTTCTCTCTACAAACTTATCTTCCATCTTGTTTTCCTGGGATATGAATTATAAAAAAGGCTGGTACTTAATACGTTCAATAGGTGCGATTTTATTGGGCAACCTTTTAAAGCTTGTAGGCTAAATTAGAATGTTACATAAAATGAGACCAAAGGTCGAAACTTTAGCTTACAACCCACCTTAAGCCTTCATGTTCGATCATAATAAAACGAGTGGTAAGATTTTTACGACTATGTAATCACCACCCTATATTAAATAAAGTTTATCCATTTTGGAATAAAAAAAATGATATTTAACATCGATTAAATATATAAACATAGTCTCTTAAATTTATGCATGATGCCCTGTCTATGGTAATTGGCAAAGTCACCAGAGGAACACAAACGAGTGCAATGAAGAAGACATGGTAAGAGGAGAGCGGTCTACGGACTTAATATAGACTGTACAGATTATTTAATTAAAAAAAAAAATACGCCTGCAGTTTGGAATCACTGTGTGTTTTTTCCTGAGTTTCCTTTCAGGGATAAAGTGGGAGAACCAACAAAATCACGATTTTAATTGATTTCTATTGGGAAAAGTGAAGCTTATTGCTAGTCAAATAAATATTATAAAAGAAATACAAAATGCTACCATCAGGTGGTGACAACTTAAAAGGATTCTCTGTCTTTAAATTTCATTTACTGTTTTGTATTAGGAAGCTAACACATTTGCGTAAATTTACCATAATCTTGATAGTTTTGATAAGGATACAGCATTTGTACAATATACTTAAGATCAAAATTGGTCAGTTTTAGCTTTTTGTAAATAACGGGACGCAACCATATATATTTTTCAAAGTATGTTAAACATTTTTTAATTATTTCCCTTGCAACTCATTAGCCTTTTGATTTCAGGGCCCATAGCAAAGTCTGAGGTGATTATGTCATTTATAATCTTCGTTGGGATCACGAGGCCTGAAATGTTTATCAACCCAAAATGGGCCTCGAGTTCCTCGTCGTCATTGTGCCCTCCCGATTGGGGGTTGGTCTGCCATATGGTTCCATGCCAAACAACCCTGCGCCAGTATGAGGTCCACATATGTCTCGAGTTCCTACAAGGTTGTTGACGGACCTAGTTTGGTTTCTGTTGTTGTTGTTGTTGTTGTTGTTGTTGTTGTTGTTGTTGTTTGTTTGTTTTTATTGTGTCACATCCAACGTGAGCACTATAATTATAGGCTAATTGTTGACGTACCTAGTTTGGTTTCGGTTGTTGTTGTTTGTTTGTTTTTATTGCGTCACATCCAACGCGAGCACTATAATTAATGGCTATATTGTTGACGGACCCTAGATCTGATCATAACTTGGCTCAGTAATTCTGGCCTGTATCTGACCCAGAAACATGGGGCAAATTAACATAATACACTCTGTGTGACAAAGCAAGCAGGCTCTATATCTCAGTCAAACACTTGCACGACGAGAGAAACGTGTCAGACAACACTGTTGTGAAACACGCCTTGTATGGAATCTGACTTCGTTTTTAATTCAATTAAAATTCTGTAAAAAAAGTAGAGTAACAAATGCACAGTATAATATTATGTATTAATTTTAGTATCAACGCTTGATCACAAAATAACTAAATAGTTGTACTTTTTTTCATTGAAAATCTTTATGGAGAGTTTGACCTACATAAATTCAAAAATCTAGACAATAACTTTTTGTCGAAATCTGTAGAAAGCCAACCATGTCAGACGATAATCATCGAAATCAGACGAAATTTGGGGGAAATTTGCGAAACAGGGGAGAAATCATAAAGGTTGGGTCTCGAAATCACTTGACAGGCGACTTATTTTACACCTAATCTGCTTCTGGTTAGGCTGCTGATGTTAATGATGATAACCATGCAGATTATAATGCTACTGATAATGATGTTCTTGGGGAGGAGAACGTGTAAAAGGATAGGGATATAACAAAGAAGATCCGAGTTCTATAGATAGATAGATAGATAGATAGATAGATAGATAGATAGATAGATAGATAGATAGATCCCCAATCACAGGGAGGATTTGTCTATCAAAACTCTTATAAGCAGTAAAATTAAATATATGTTCTCTACCACCCATATTTGCCATCTGCTGCCTGTTTGATTTATTAATATAAACAGACATTTTAATGAACTCGGGTGTTAAAAAGTGCAATGAAAAGCGTTGTTAATTTGTGATAGTAAAATTCGGCATACGTTTTCTGTCAACTACAACACGCGCAGTCCATAAAACTGGACAGAGGTGCACAAAACATCTCGAAAACAAAGTAATTAATTTCGACGTAAATACAAGCTTTGTAAACACCTGTTTTTATGTCTTCAACGTTCTAGTTTCGCAATTTCCAATACGGAGATGAAGTGCAAAATCGATTAATCATCGCTCTGTCGTGCAAAGAATTATGGAATAATGGAATAATAATCTAGTGGCTAATCTTCTGTATTCCTGTCTGTCTGTCTCTCAAACTCACAAAAAAGAAACCCATCCTGCCCATAATAGATAACCCCTTTAAGTGGCGAGTAGCGTCAAGTCCCTGCCTTTAATTTGATGCCCGCACTGTTAAAACACGTGCATCTCATACCAACAACTGGAAAACCAGAGCAAACCTTATTTATTTAAAAGACAACATACATTATCTCCCACGATGTCAGCAAACCAGAATTTTTATACGAAGAACAGGACAACTATATGCACACATCTACAAATAAGAGATAAGCATCATTCCTTTCTGTGCATGCGAAAGCTTCACTCAAACTCCAGAACATGTCCTCATGGCATGTCACTCTTACTCCCAGCTCAGGCAAACAATGTGGCATTCAGATACAACACTGAAGCAAAACTTATGGGGTACCCTGGAAACCCCAAACAGGCTGCGTCTTATATCGAGAGGGCAGTCTGGAAATATAAAAGATTTATGCATTTTGAAAATGAACGCAAAAGAAAATGATCTAGCCTGGAAAAGTGTTAAGCTTTTTTCACCAGGACTGTTATGGATATTGTTTGTAGTCCTATAGATGTTTTTGATCTTAAACAAAACTATAGTACTTCACCTGCCTAACTGATGACATGACATAAAGTAGGGCATGTAAACTATGAAAATTATAGGAGCAGGCAAAGTACTATAAAAATACGAGATCTGGAACATAGAAACTACGTCGTAGTTACTAATTAAATATAGATCAGTTCTGAAAGATTCTATTTTGATCTAGTACTAATTAGGATATATGATTATAAATTTACAATAAACTTGAATCTAGGAAAATCGTGTTTTTAAAATGTGATCTATATCTAGATATCTAGAATAATTATATTGTGTCTAGATTTAGACTATGCAGTGTATATTTATATACTAATATTAATCTAGATCTACATCTAAATAAGATTTGATCTATATCTAGGCCTACTCTCGCCATCAGGATAAGGTATCAGTAATTTTTTTTTCTTGCGTATGTTTAGTATATGTAAATATAATCTAGATCGTTTTTATTTTTGATGTGAAGCTAAGAATTATTGATGTTCTCTAGCTAATAATGGTATCGTCTAAAAAAAGTGTTGCAGGCACAGATAAGATTGATTATTTCATGTTAATCATCCAGTCGCGGAGAAGGATGTTGAATTCCTCGACGGTTCTTGTGTTGTTGGCTAACAGGTTGGAAGAGACAGTTTCCTTGAATTCTTGATATTAACTGACTTGATGATAATAACTCAGCATAAATTTTGGTAATGGTAACCTAGATTCAGCAAACATTGTTAAAATTAATATCTCGCATATCAATTTCCTTAAACCTTGATGTAAATATGTATTCAGTAGCCTTCTACTCGTAGTCTAGTCAAATAACAGTGTGGAATCAACTGTAGTTGGTTTACATTATGTGCTTCTACAATTTACATATATCTAGATTTAGTACATTGATATAAAATCTCTGTTTTCAGTTAAGCTAAAGCTGTAGAAAGCTTTCTTTGCAGGTAGTTAGGCTCCAATTAGTAGAGCTCATTTTATTAGTTTTGCTGGTGTAGAGAAAAAGAGATAATTGGAAAAATGCATTTGGTGTGTCACCAACACCTGAAAAGAAAAAAAATTGATACATATTACATTAGGAATTTCTGTAGGTATAGAGTGAATTGATTCATTTGGAGTTTTTTTTATTCCATTTTCAGAGTCGACAAAACATTTAAGATCAAGGCGTAGATAACTGGGTATAAACTAGATGCATTGACTCTAAGATCAA
>RQTK01000885.1:22891-47381 GCA_003991915.1 Elysia chlorotica
AAAACGTTACATCCGTGATGCGAATAATTTTCTTTATGGTACGTTTGATATTGCTGTTTGAAGTTTGCTTACTATATGTATTCCAACTTTTCTGACATGAATGGCGTTGGTACCTTCTTTTGTTTGTTGAAAAACTATTTAACGATGTTGTTTGTTACAGAATTTTTTAACTTTATTTTTTATATAACTTACTTTATTATTTCAAAGCCTAATTTTAGCGCACACTTATTTTTATTCTTTTTGCAAACCGAATTCAGGCGTGTATATTTTTAAAAGAGAAGAACTGTATACATTGTTTTTTTTACAGTAATACTTTGCTGGTTCAATTAATTGACTTACTAAAAATGTATAACATAAAGGCCTGCCACCACAGACTCTGACCTGAAAAGAAAGGGTGCGTAGCATCAATTATTGTGCGGGACATTGTCAGAGATTAGGAAGAATGCTCGATATTGAAATCTTCCTTATATAATTTTTTAAAGTTTTTAAAGTATGCTACTTTATTAGCATAAATCAGATAAAAGTCAATAATGGCTCGTGCAATAACTATATCAAACATTTAAAAAAATTGTGTTAAGGAAATTCAACTTTTGTTTTATTTTACGGACATGATTCTTTACAGGTCTGGTACAGAGTTAATGTCGAAATTTCTTTTCTGTGTATGATTCGAGTAGCATACTAAGTTTACTTGAACGCTTGTATGCTAATATGGAAGCTATACGATTTGCTTTAACACCGTTTTTTCCGCTACAAAAATGCAAAAAAGACGCACGTTTATTCCATCCCTACTCGCCCCCGTACACTGTTATTTACAACAACGAGTTCCCAGGTATCTACAAACCACTCCTCTGTGATACAGTCACCGATGGTGGCGGCTGGATAGTGATCCAGAGACGTACCACAGGGGACGTTGACTTCTATAGGAAATGGGCGTCATACCAAGGCGGCTTTGGTTTCCCGGACACCGACTTCTGGTATGGGAACGACAACATCCACACCATCACCAGTACAGGGAATTATGAGCTGAGGGTGGACCTCAAATATAACGGCACGTCAAAGTTTGCTCACTACGACAGGTTTGTTATTGATAGTGAAGCCGATAATTACAAACTCCATGTTGGATTTTACAGTGGCACAGCAGGGGATTCTCTAACACAACATGATGGTGAAGCTTTTTCCACATTTGACAAAGATAACGACAAGTCGGGTTTAAACTGTGCTGAGGACTTAAAAGGGGCTTGGTGGTACGAAAGTTGTCTTTCTTCCAATCTAAACGGAAAGTGGGGGAAAGGTTATGGTCGTGGTGTAGAATGGGTGACTTTTACTGGGGTTGACTCAGCAACGTTCTCAGAAATGAAGATCCGCCGATTGAACGAGTGAAACTAACAGGTCAAGCAAATTAAAGTAAAGAAAATAAGAATAATACAAGGTAAACAATATACCAACCATAAAGAACTTGCTAAGAGGATTTAGAAAATGCTAAAAACATTTGGCTATGATTATGACTAAGAATTAAAAAAAATAAAAATTTAAAATCAAATAATGTGATCTTTAAGTAAATTGTGTGACTTGATTGTTTCGTTCAACTCTTTTGTAGAACTGTGGTGTTTAACACATTATTGTTTTTAATCCAATAGATAGATAGATAGATAAATAGATAGATATATAGACAGATAGAGAGACATATAGATAGATAGATAGATAGATAGATAGATAGATAGATAGATAGATAGATAGATAGATAGATAGATAGATAGATAGATAGATAGATAGATAGATAGATAGATAGATAGATAGATAGATAGATAGATAGATAGATAGATAGATAGATAGATAGATAGATAGATAATATATACAATTCAATGTGTCCCTCCCGTAAAAGTCAATCTGTATTATTAGGTCAATCTATTTCCTCTTTCTTTTTGTAAAAGCTGCTCGTTTGGGCAAAAAAAAACGGTGTGCACTTTTACACTTGAAAGTGGTAATTTACTGCATGCTCAACAATTCACTTAAAAACAAATACTACTGGCTTAGGAATAATCTAGAATCTAGATCTGAATTATTTTACGAAGAGGTGTGACTCAACTGTATTTTCAGCAAAATTTAAATGTGGAAGATATATATCTAGAATATATCTATTAAAATGGCAAATGAGAAAAAGACATATCGTTTAAGACGATCCAAATACTTAGCAGCAGCATTCAATCCAAATCAAATTCCCTCAACTACACAATCACACACATCACTTGATCAACCATCCATATCTAGGCTTACTGATACTGGTCGAAATCTAGGTTTAGATCTACGACAAAGTGAAAACAGACTTAGATCTATATATCCACGACGTAGACCCAGCTTCAGATTTTCTACACCACCAAAACAAAAAAGATAGACCCACACGGATTGAATCTAGATCTACATCAGCACTAACGCGTCCACCTGACATCAGTCGGGCAGCTTTTACATTTACACTGTTAAATGTCCCAACCAACGACAATAAAGCACTTGAGCAACCATCCACATCTAGGCCTACTATTGCTGGCAGAAATCTAGATCTAAATCAACGACAAAGAGAAAACAGACATAGATCTAGATCTCCATAACTTAGACCTAGATCTAGCTTTATATCTGATACACCATAAAAAAAAACAGACGGACCCACACGGGTTAGATCTACATCTACGCTACCATGGGTATTGATTAAAAATGTTAACTGTTATCAATCAAAAAAAATATTACACACGCCGTTAAACCTAAAAGATATCAGGTAGCTTTTTGTTTTAATTTGCAAACAACGGGATTAATAATTAGAAAATGCTTAGCTTCGATTGTGTAAAGTTTAGCTTTTTTTGTCAGGAAAAATGGGTGATAATGTTAGAAGATCAAATTGTTCTTAAAGAGTGTGGAGATCTTTCCTTCTTCAATGTTTCTTACATCTCAAGAGAGATCATATTCGGCGATGGGTCTCCGGAGCTGCTGGGTGCAAAAATAATCAATCAACAAAACTACATGACTGTCTCCAAAAGTCATGGTATCCCCGCACTGTCTTTGCAACGCTGCATGCAAAATGGTCAGACGGTAGTTTTAGGACCCTTCTACTAACAAATTGGTGCTAACTTAGGATGCCAAGCAACTCACCCCCTCCTTGACTGCAGCCTCCAAGTTGACCAGCGTCGTGGGTGGTCCAGCTAACCACACACATACTGCCATGGATCATGTTCGCAAAGGATTCGGTTTCCCGGATGGCGGAGTCTTTGCCCATCATCCGTGAAACCGAAAGGAAGGGGAAGAGATCGACCATGTTATACGAATTGGCCTATGCAGGACGGGTGAATTGAATTTTCGATGAATATCAAAGGTCTAATAAAACATTGTTTTTAAAAAGTGGTGGTCAGCTTGTCCCTAATCTGATAGTATAGTGGTACATTAAAAATGCTTTCTACTTTTCAAATTATTGAGTAAGTTTGTGTTAAAAATTGAGACGTGGGTAGATATCCTATCACTGATGAGGAAACCCTTCAACAAGCACCTCAATTTAAAAACAAATATGTTCGTCCACCACCCATATTTGCCATCTGCTGCCTGTTTGATTTATTTATATGAACTGACATTTTAATGAACTCGGGTTTTCAAAGGTGCAATGAAAAGCGTTGTTTATTTGCGGCAGTAAAATTCGGCATACGTTTTTCTGTCAACTACAATACGCGCAGTCCATAAAACTGGACAGAGGTGCACAACACATCGCGAAAACAAAGTAATTAATTTTGACATAAATACAAGCTTTGTAAACAGCTGTTTTCATGGCTTCAACGTTCTAGTTTCGCAATTTCCAATACGGAGATGACGTGCAAAATCGATTAAACATCGCTCTGTCGTGCAAATGATTATGGAATAATGGAATAATAAAATGGCTTGACTATTGTCTTCTGCATAACTGTCTGTCTGTCTCTCAAACTCACCAAAAAAGAAACCCATCCTACCCATAATGGATAACCCCTTTAAGTGGCAAGCAGCGTCAAGTCCTTGCATTTAATTTGATGCCCACACTGTAAAAACACGTGCATCTCATACTGACAACTGGAAAACCAAAGCAAACCTTATGTATTTAAAAAACAACATACATTATCTTCCATAATGTCAGCAAAACATAATTTTTCGACGTAGAACAGACCATGGGCAAGTATATGCACACATCTACAAAAAAAGATAAGCAACTCTCATTTCTGTGCATGCGAAAACTTCCCTCAAACTCCAGAACATGTCTTTATGTCATGCCACTATTACTCCCAGCTCAGGCAAACAATATGGCATTCAGATACAACATTGAAGCAAAAAATAAGGGGTACCTTGGAAACCCTAAACTGACTGCTTCTTACATCGAGGAGGCAATCTGGTAATTTGAAAGATTTAGGCATATTGAAAGTAAACGCAAATGAATACGATATAGCCTAGAGAAATGTTACGTTTTTTTCACCAGGACTGTTATGGATAATGTTGTAGTGATATAGATTTTCAAGATCTCAAACAAAACTATAGTACTTCACCTGCTTAACTGATGACATGACGGAAAGTAGGGCATGTAAACTATGAAAATTATAGGAGCAGGTGAAGCACTATAATAATACGAGATCTGGAACATAGAAACTACGTCTTAATTTCTAAATAAATATAGATCTGTTCTGAAACACTCTATTTAGATCTATAACTAATTAGGATATTTGAATATATTTTACAATAAACTCGAATCTAGAAAAATCGAGATTTTAAAATGTGATCTAGATCTAGACTTAGGTAGGGCCTGCCCTAGAATAAAAATAAAAGCTGGGTAGCAGTTGGTTCGTCACGCGACAGTGGGTAGGTATCCAATCATTGAGAAGTAAACGACTAAAAGCGACATGACCACTCAAAAAGCACCCCATGTTTTTCTAATCCCGCCCATCTATCTGCTCGGCTGCGTAACACAAATCTGTAAGTCACTAAATTGTAGAGAGACTATGAAAGGGTGAGCGCTTTCTCTCATTATCTCTCTGTCTATGTCTTTGTGTGTGTGTGTGTGTGTGTCTCTCTCTCTCTCGCTCTCTCTCTCTCTCCCTCCCTCTCTCTATCTATCTATCTATCTATCTATCTATCTATCTATCTATCTATCTATCTATCTATCTATCTATCTATCTATCTATCTATCTATCTATCTATCTATCTATCTATCTATCTATCTATCTCTCGTTCTCACTCTGGTTGTTTTCCTTATTTTCTTATTTCTCTCTCTGCCTCTAAAGTCACTCTCTCCCACTTTTTTTTCTTTTTTACTCTACCACCTCTCTCCCTCTCTCTTCTCTCTCTACTCCTTCTCTATCTGGGTATCCAATCACCGAGGAGTAGGTGGGACCGGCCTTCATGTAATTCGTTGTTAAGTCTTCATTCTCTCTCATACGTTCAATGCGTGTCAAACACTACTCGATTTTCAGCTAATCAGTGGATGAAAGTTCGCCAACTGTGACCAGCATTCTGACCAATCAGAGGCGTCTGGTGGGTACTGCTGGCCAATTCCGATAACTTAGTCCCGCCCTCAGTTTAGCTGTCTACATCGGATCAAATGTACAAAAATCGGTAGATGAATATAAAGCTGCCAACCTGTGCGCTTTGCGTAAGTTTGTACGCCTAATCTTTCCAAATACTCCATAACGTTTATCTACCCAAACTACAATTTTCCGCACCAGCCGGAGTTTATCGCACAAAAAAATTGGTCTACTGCTCCGATTTTACTGTTAATCACGCAACCAAAACTGAGGAAGGGTAAACAGTACAACTCCATCTTTCTAATGATGTCGTCTACTCAGAAGTGTTTAACTAATTAGTAAGTTTTTTCTATTGTCTGTGTAAATGTAACTTTTTTTTTACTTTTTCCACGTCTTTAAACATGAAAAATTATTAAGTACAATCGTAATTAATGGGCATGACTTCATTCAGAGTCATTCGGGATCGGGCACGAGAGTTATAATTATTCCTAAAAAGAATAAGTACAAAATAATATGTCTCTTTAGATCTAGATCTACATCTAGGTAGGCCTAGGCCTAGTAAGTTATATTTTTGCCAATCTAAGAGCTCAGACTCGACCGGAGTAGGTGGCTGAGGGTTCAGGGTAACTTGAGGCGGTCTCCCACGGCGGGGTGGCAGAGAAACAGGCACCGGGTTAGTCAAGTCCACGTGAGCCGGTTTGAGGCGATCAACTGAGATAAGTTCTTCGCGTCCAACAACTATGACCAGGAAGGTTTTGTCACCTGGGGTTATCACCCGGAAAGGTCCGTCATAGGGGCGCTGTAGAGGACCGCGGTGGCCATCCCGCCGGATAAAGACAAAGTGCGAGTCTTTCAGAGTTGGCGAGAGATTTGGTGGAAGATATCCATGGTGTAACATGGGGGGTGGTGCAATTTTCTGAAGGATGGTCTGGAAGGGAATGTTTGGAACTGGCGACTGGTGCGCATCCTTATGAAAAAATTCACCTGGAACAGTCAGTGGTTCCCCATAGACGAGTTCGGCAGAAGAGGTTTCAAGATCTTCTTTGGGTACAGTTCTGAGGCCCAGGAGGACCCAATGGAGCTCGTCCACCCAGTTGGCGCCTTGAAGGCGGGCTTTGAGTGCTGCCTTAAGTGATCTGTGAAATCTCTCCACAAGTCCATTTGATTGAGGGTGGTAAGCACATGTGTGGTGGATGTTGGTGCCTAGTTTCTCAGCTATAGCAGTCCAGAGAGCTGACGTGAATTGTGGTCCTCTATCAGAAGTCATATCCAACGGTACGCCGAAACGAGAAATCCAATGTCTGATGAGTGTTTTAGCACACTCTGTCGTCGATGTGTTGTTGATGGGAATGGCTTCGGGCCAGCGTGTGGTTCTGTCAATTATGGTTAAGAGGTACGAGTAACCATCTGAGGGCGGTAAAGGACCGACCAAGTCGATATGTATGTGGCTGAATCTTTTAATGGGTACAGTTATTTTAGACACAGGTGCTTGTATGTGTCTGAATTTTGGACTGTTGGCAAGACAGACACTCTTTTGCCCATTTGTTAACTTGTTTTTTAAGACCGTGCCATACAAACTTTTGTGTCACAAGTTTAACAGTGGATTTTCGTCCTGGGTGTGAAAGATTATGTATTATGTCAAACACTTGTCGCTGAAAACTATGTGGAACCAATGGTCGGGGGTGGCCAGTCGAAATGTCACAAAGTAATTTGTAACTGGAGCCTTGAATAGGAAAAGGTACAATTCTGAGACCAGTAATAGCAGTTTGTGATGCACGACAATCTGCATCCTGTGTCTGGGCGTTCGCCATTGCAGCATAATCTATCCCAAGTACATGTACAACGTTGTTGAGGTCACCATCCGTGGTGGTACGGGAAAGGCAATCTGCAACGACGTTAGTTTTTCCTGCAATGTGTCTGATGTCTGTGGAAAACTCAGAGATGTAGGATAGTTGGCGTTGTTGTCGTGCGGACCATGGGTCTGACAATTTGGACATTGCGCCTACCAATGGCTTGTGGTCTGTGTAGGAGGTAAAGTGTCTCCCTTCCAAATAGAACCTGAAATGCCTGATTGTCAAATAAAGTCCTAACAGTTCACGGTCAAAGGTACTGTATTTTGTTTCAGAGGGTCTAAGCTGTTTGCTGAAAAAGGCTGGTTGTTCAAGAACCGCGCCAACTGCTTTGTCGGAAGCATCGGAACTCATAGAGATCTCTGCTTCAGTCATGGGGTGACTCACCATTGTAGCACTAGCAAGGGCGGTTTTGCTTGACTGGAACGCTCTATTCATTCCCTCTGTCCATTGAATCTGCTTGGGTTTGGCTTTCTTCAGCGCATTGTGAAGAGGGCGGAGAAGGGTAGCAGCGTGAGGAATAAACCGATGGTAGAAATTCAACATGCCGAGGTATTCTTGTAATCCTTTGACTGTGGAAGGTTTTGGGAAATCCTCGATAGCTTTCACTTTTGATGGCAATGGGATTGAACCATTCTTTGTAATTCGATGACCAAGAAAATCAATGGTTTTTACACCAAAGAGACACTTTTCAAGTTTAACGACCAGTCCATAATCATGCAAGCGGTTACACACAGTACGGACATCCTCTATGTGTTCTTCTTCGGAGGAGCTTGCAACCAGAATATCGTCAAGGTAAACGAAAACGCAATTTAGTCCTTGAAGAACCGTGTCCATCAAGCGCTGAAAAGCCTGAGCAGCATTTTTCAGGCCAAATGGCATACGTAAGAATTCATACAAACCAAATGGGTGTAGGCGGTGAGCATGGGCATGAATTGGAGGGCCTGAGGTGGGTATGAAATGCTAAACTCCGTGTTTGACAGCAGCTGAGGAGAATATTGGCTGCAATATGGATGGAAATTCTTGCAAGATTTTTCGAAATCTGTTGGAGTAGTTGTAGCGTCATTAAGACGACGATAGTCACCGCAGGGGCGCCAGCCTCCATTTTCTTTCGGAACAATGTGGAGAGGTGAAGCCCACGGGCTGCTAGATTTCCGTATGATGCCCTTTTCTTCTATCTGTAGAAATTCTCTTTTGGCGACGGCCAATTTGTCTGGGTGTAGGCGGCGAGCATGGGCATGAATTGGAGGGTCTGAGGTGGGTATGAAATGCTGAACTCCGTGTTAAGCAGCTGAGGAGAATGTTGGCTGCAATATGGGTGGGAATTCTGTTGGAGTGTGCTTCAATCGGCGCAAGCTGTGTGACTGCGCTTTTACCAACAGAGCACGGAGATGTGAGGAATGTGTCGGCCTCGATGAGCCTTTGTCCGCGAAGATCCACCAGGAGGTTGTGGTTACGGAAAAAAATCAGCACCGAGAAGCGGGCGCTTGACGTTAGCAATGATGAGTTTGGCTAGATACAGACGATTGTTGAAAGACAGATGTAGGTTCCGTGGCCCGTATGTTTGGATTGGGGTCCCATTGGCAACATGCAGTGGAAGACCACTTGGACAAACGGTGTGGCCGGGATGACGGATACCTGTGCTCCGGTATCGACCAGGAAGCATCGGCCTGTTTTGTCGTCTGTGATAAACAATTGTGGATCTCGCGGGCCAGCAGATGCGGATGCTACTATTCTACTTTTCCCATAAGTTCACTGAGCCAAAAAAGGATATAAATGATGTAGAACTGTAACCCTGTTTTCAAAAGTTCTAAAAAAAGAAAATATTAACTTTAAATTTAACTGTAGTATTAAGCTACATAACATTGACAAAAATCACAGAGCTAGGTAATCCATTAAGTGTGGGTGTTGGTGTGTGTGTGTGTGTGTGTGTAAGTATTGTTTTCATAAAGGGGGAAAAAGATGCCACTTTCCACTTGAATCTAAGTTTGCTTAATTAAAAAATATGGGCTTTTTTAAAATTTTAGAAACATAAAATAGATGAAAGTTAACACTACCCTAGAAAAGTTTCAAGGCAGAGACTTCCAACTGCATACAATTTTGTCTAGACTATTAGGCTGTCTCAGTATAATCTACTCAGAGCTCCTGCAAACATAAAGTCTAGCATTACATTGTATTTCCAAAAATCAAAAGGTTTGTCATAGAAACACACATACATTATTTTACAAACATCTTTGAATGATAATACCATCTCAGAGAGGGTTTTGCTGTGATAAGTTAGTGTTAGCAAAACCCATTTAGTAAGAGTAAAAAAGGCAGGTGCTAGATCTACACAAATTTTATCTTGATGGGCCTTGCCTTATTTACTTAGTGTTTTGTTCATGGCGTTGATCATGTTTTTGTTATCATTGTTATTGTTGTTGCTTTCTTGCTATGGTGCTCGGACATCAGGTCTAATTAGACTTTCCTGAGCCTAGTGTAGGGTCTTGTTTAGAATTTTAAAAAGTCATAAGGAAAGCTGTTCAGGCTGAATTATGTTCTAGATGTCTAGAATCAACATCCTTCTTAACATAAGCTTTTAATTCTAAAAAATGCAATACGTGTACAATACTAGGAATTCTAGTATGGTCTTTCTTGTCTAGATTTTCTAGATCTAGATTTAGGACTGTTTTAATGATGTGTTTTATATCAGATCTATATCTAAGTCTGTGTATAGGGAGATAGAATAGCATCAATAGGCCTAGATCAATATGTAGTCAATCTTGATCTAGATCTAGATTCCCCTAGATAGGTTTTAGAGATGATAATCTTGATCTAAACTCTTGTCTATTCTTAACCCAATACTCTCACCCCATAATCAGAAACATTTATTTATAAGCATGCTTATAGAAAGTTAAATTCGGGTAATTCGATATGGGTCTAGATTTTATTTTATCGGGCAAAGTTTATAAGATCAAGCTACTGAAGTTAAAAGAAAACAAAACGCACACATAAACATAAACTTCTTTTAATAATACCGGTATAACTATAGCTATGTAGGCTACCGGGATAATTTATTAAATTCTCTTTTCTAAGTAAACAAATATTGTTTCTCGGGTATGATTTGAACTTTTTTTCCTCTTCATCTTTAGCAGTATTTGCAATCCATACTTTCTCCAAAATAGAGCCTTTTCAATAAATCAAAAAGAATACCCCGCCCCTGGTATATTTCTGTCTATCAATATAAGGAAATACATGCTATTATAATGCTTT
Organism: Elysia chlorotica; assembly: GCA_003991915.1. Classification (NCBI taxonomy): domain Eukaryota; kingdom Metazoa; phylum Mollusca; class Gastropoda; family Plakobranchidae; genus Elysia; species Elysia chlorotica. The sequence continues at coordinate 33,510 of RQTK01000885.1, forward strand.
GAATCGTTTACTCGTGTACTTTTGGCTATGTGAGCAGTTAAAGACAGATTTAAAACAACCTTCTGGCAAAGAAAATACAAAGGTGGAAAAAATGCTATTGGTTAATAACTCGTCGAAGTGGTGAAAGTCCGACAAGTCCGACGGCTCTGGCGGGCAAAATTAGCTTATCTAAAATAGGTCTAGCTTAAACATCCCTATTGCGCCAGTTTGCCTCCCCCCTCCCCCTCCCCCCAGAGAGGGAGGGGGAGAGTAAGAAAAAAAAGAGGAGAGAGAGAGACACAGAGAGAGAGAGAAAGATAGAGAGAGACAGAGAGAGAAAGACAGACAGACAGACAGACAGACAGACAGAAAGCGAGGGAGAGAGAGAGAGAGAGAGAGAGAGAGAGAGAGAGAGCTGCCGCACACGAAACAGGTCGGGGATAGCATCAGCCGGGCACGTTAGATAGACACCGACCCAACAAGTTGCAGGAGATGAAATCGAACAATTAAATCGGCCAATCGTGTATTCTAATTGCTGTTTCTATTGCACCAGTTTGCCTCCCCCTCCCCCCTCCACCCAGAGAGGGAGGGAAAGAGAGATGAAAAAGAAAAAAGAAGAGAGGAGAGAGAGAGAGAAGAGAGAGAGAGAGAGAAGAGAGAGAGAGAGAGAGAGAGAGAAGAGAGAGAGAGAGAGAGAGAGAAAGAAAGAAAGAAAGAGAGAGAGAGAGAGAGAGAGAGAGAGAGAGAGAGAGAGAGATGGAGTATAAAAGCTATTAATGACAGAAAGAATAAGAGACAGTTAGTTGGATTAAAAGACAGAAAAATTGGTAGATAAATATGTAAAAAGATAAATAGATAGATGAATAACTACATAGATGGATAGAAAAATAGATATATAGATAGATAGATAGATAGATAGATAGATAGATAGATAGATAGATAGATAGATAGATAGATAGATAGATAGATTGTCTTTATGCTTTTCTCTTCTAAATTTGTGATGTATTCCATGTAAATAAATTAATCATAGCTATGGAATAATTATTTCAGTAACGTAAGTCACCATTGTAGTTTGGGAACTGTCTGTCTTAAGCTCAAATGGCACTGCGTGACTTGTTAACCACAGCGCGGCTGGTTACTCTGCTGGTCATGGCAACTGCCGCAACAGGTAAAACGTTACATCCGTGATGCGAATACTTTTCTTTATAGTACGTTTCATATTGCTGTTTGAAGTTTGTTTGCTATATGTATTCCAACTTTTCACACATGAATGGCGTTGGTATCTTCTCTTGTGTGTTGCAAAACTATTTAACGGTGTAGTTTGTTATAGAATGTTTCAGCGCTATAATATAAATAACCAACTTATTTGAAAAACTAACTTTAGCGCACACTTATTTTTATTATTTTTGCAAACCAAATTCAGGCGTGTATATTTTTTAAAGAGAAGAACTGTATACATTTTTTCAGTAAAATGTTGCTGGTTCAATTAATTGACTTACAAAAAAATGTATACATAAAGGTCTAACACCACAGCATCTGTCCTGAAAAGAAAGTGCGTAGCATCAAATTATGTGCTTGATATTTTCAGAGAGAAAGAAGAATGCTCGATATTGAAGTCTTCCTTATAGAGCTTTTTAAGTTGTTAAACTATGCGGTTTAATAAGCATAAATCAGATAAAAGTCAATAATGGTTCGTACGAAAGCTATATTGTTAAAAAAAACAATTATGTAAAAATGAAACATTTAAAACAAGTTGTGAAATTCAACTTTTGTTTTTTTTATTACGGACATGAATCTTTACAGGTCTGGTACAAAGGCAAGGTCGAAATGTCCCCACTGCGCATGAGTCGAGTAGCATACTAAGGGTTCTTGGACGATTGGATGCTAAGTTGGAATCTGTGAAGTTTAATTTAACACCGTTTTATCCGCTACAACGTTGCACAAAAGACGCACTTTTATTCCATCCCTTCTCGCCCCCCTACACTGTTATTTACGACAACGAGATCCCAGGTGTGAACACCCCACTCCTCTGTGATACGGTCACCGATGGTGGCGGCTGGATAGTGATCCAGAGACGTACCACAGGGGACGTTGACTTCTATAGGAACTGGGCGTCCTACAAAGCCGGCTTTGGTACCCCGAAAACCGACTTCTGGCTTGGGAACGACAACATCCACAAAATCACCAGTAGAGGGAAGCATGAGCTGAGGGTGGATCTCAAATATCAGGACATGTCGATGTTTGGTCTCTACGACAAGTTTTTTATTGATAGTGAAAAATATAATTACACACTCCATCTTGGATCTTACAATGGCACAGCAGGGGATTCCCTGAGCTACCACAATAGTTATCCTTTTTCCACATTTGATAGAGATAACGACCAATTGTCATCTATAAACTGTGCTAATGTGAACCAAGGGGCGTGGTGGTACGTACGTTGTAAATTTTCCAATCTAAACGGAAAGTGGGGCGATGATAATGGTCGCGGTCTAGTATGGTATGATCTCACTGTCCAACGTTCAGTAACGTTCTCAGAAATGAAGATCCGCCGTGTGAACGAGTGAAACTAGCAGGTCAAGCAAAATAAAGTAAAGAAAAAATAAAAAAATAAAAGATAAACACAATTTCAACCATAAAGGGCTTGCTGAGAGGATTTAGAAAATGCTAAAAACATTTGGCTGAATGAATAAAAAATTAAAAAAATATATTTTAAAATCAAATATGTGTTCTTTAAGGAAATTGTGTGACTTGATCGAACCGTTCAAAACTGTTGTAAAGCTGTTGTGTTTAGTATATTATTGTTTTTAATCCAACCTCTGTCGTCTGCTCATACCATGATTTACTTCCTTCCTACGTCTTTAAAAAGTTTTAATTATGTCTTTGTAACGTTCACTCTAATTTGCCTTTTTCTCAATTTACCAACATCATAAAAAATTTATACTCTTTTCACTTCAACGTTTTTTCTTGCGTTTTTATTTTCTTTTCCTTCTTTTTAACTCTACCACTTTTTGTTCACTCTCCTTCGCCATCTCTCTGTCCCTTTTTCTGTGCCCTTTCCACATTTTTTCCTTACCTTAGCGCTTCTTTGTAAGTTCGCTCTTCTTTTCCTTCAAATATCTACTCTCTGTGTCTCTGTCTCTGTCTCTGTCTCTCTCTCTGCCTTCCTTAAATTTGATATATATACAAATATATATATATATATATATATATACAGAGAGAGAAAGAGAGAGAGAGAGAGAGGAGAGAGAGAGAGAGCAGCAGAACGTAGAGAGAATGTAGGGATAAGAGGGGAGGGAGAGAGAGAGAGAGAGAGAGAGAGAGAGAGAGAGAGAGAGAGAGAGAGAGAGAGAGAGAGAGAGAGAGAGAGAGAGAGAGAGAGAGAGATCTGAGACATACACAGTGCTACAAGTGCGCATTCTAACTTATCGTGCTATTAAATTATCTTTAGGACTTATCTCTACCCAAATGTTTCGGACTACAGAGAGACTTAATTCTTAGACATTGATTTTTTTTAAATGAAATTTAAATTTGCTAGAAATGGAGTATCTCCTAGACATAATAAATTCATCTAATTATATATATTTTAGTAGATAAAACAACTTGGTTTAATAAATAAAATTAATGCCACAGGTGTGAGAAATAAAGAATGCTGATATTATAATCAACTATGACCAATTCTCCTTAAAGTTGGGCACTATCCCAGCAACATGAATACACATCTGGATCTAGCCAAAATAACGTTTGACTATTCCACTAAAAACATCCTCAATCACAGGTATGTTTTGTTTTTCAAAACTATTATAAGCAGTAAAAATAAATATTTGTTCGTCCACCACCCATATTTGCCATATGCTGCCTGTTTGATTTATTAATATGAACAGACATTTTAATTAATTAGGGATTTCAAAGGTGCACTGAAAAGCGTTGTTTATTTGTGGCAGTAAAATTCAGCATACGTTTTTCTGTCAACTACAATAGGCGCAGTCCATAAAACTGGACAGAAGTGCACAACACATCATGAAAACAAAGTAATTAATTTCGACATAAATACAAGCTTTGAAAACACCTGTTTTTATGGCTTCAACGTTCTACATAGTTTCGCAATTTCCAATACGTAGATGAAGTGCAAAATATTTTAAGCATCGCTCTGTCGTGCAAAGGAGTATGGAATAATGGAATAACAAAATGGCTTGACTCTTGGCTTCTGTATGTCTGTCTGTCTGTCAAACTCACAAAAAAATAAACCCATCCTACCCATAATGAATAACCCCTTTAAGTGGCTAGTAGTCCCTGCCTTTAATTTCATGCCCACACTGTTAAAACACGTGCATCTCATACTGACAACTGGACAACCAAAGCAAACCGTATGTATTTAAAAGACAACATACATTATCTCCCACGATGTCAGCAAAACATAATTTTTCGACGAAGAACAGGACCTGAGCAACTATATATCTACAAAAAAAAATAAGCATCTCTCCTTTCTGTGCATGCGAAAGCTTCACTCAAACTCCAGAACATGTCCTTATGGCATGCCACTATTACTCCCAGCTCAGGCAAACAATATGGCATTCAGATACAACATTGAAGCAAAACTTATGGGGTGCCCTGGAAACCCCAAACAGGCTGCGTCTTATATCGAGAGGGCAGTCTGGAAATATAAAAGATTTATGCATATTGAAAATGAACGCAGAAGAAGAAGATCTAGCCTGGACAAGTGTTCAGCTTTTTTTCGCCAGGACTGTTATGGATATTGTTTGTAGTCATATAGATGTTCTCGATCTCAAACAAAACTATAGTACTTCACCTGCTTAACTGATGACATGACGGAAAGTAGGGCCTGTAAACTATGAAAATTATAGGAGCAGGTAAAGTACTATAGAAATACGAAATCTGGAACATAGAAACACGTCTTAATTACTACATAAATATATCTCAGTTCTGAAACACTCTATTTAGAGCTATAACTAATTAGGATATATGAATATAAATTTACAATAAACTGGAATCTAGGAAAAATGTGTTTTTAAAATGTAATCTATATCTAAATTTAGTACATATCTAGATCTAGAATATTTCTATTGTGTCTAGATTTAGACTATGCAGTGTATATTTATATACTAAATTGAACCTGGATCTACATCTAAAAAAGATTTTTTATCTATATATAGGCCTACATCGTCCGCGTATGCTACTTCGTTTGGGATTTCTGCTTCAAATGGGGTTGTTGGTCTTGGCAGTGTAGGTCGAACTTCTTTAAGTATATAATGAATAGTACCGGGCTTAAGCTGTCTCCCTGTGGGGTGCCTACATTGCTTTTGAATGGTTTTGATATTGACGTGCCATTTATTCTTGTATTGATGACTGTGCCGCTCAGGAGAAACTGTATAAGTCTGTACTCATCTTCGTCGACAATTGTTTTTACAACTTCGAGGAGTTGGCGTCTGTTTATTGTGTCAAAGGCCGCTGACATATCAATGCCAGAGATTTTGATGGTTGTATCTTCTTTTAATGTTTTTGCTGCTAGCCATCTATGAGTCCAAATAACATCTGCGGTGCTACGCTAGGGACGGAATCCACTTGGCTTTTTCGACTTTATAGTTGTACAAAAGATCGTAGAAACAAGCAAATGTTTGAATGTATTCGAAAAACATAATAATTATGATAAAGTGAAGCATTACACACAAAGACTTTATGCTGATAGTTGAGTTGAGCTCTATAACGTCCAACATCAGCTATAGGCTATATTGTGTACGGGCCCCAAGACTGACGTCTGACAACTTTATGTGCAGCCACACACAAGATTGGGTAGGAATGTACTGATTCATGTCTCAGCCAGTCATATTTAACTGACACATACCCAGCCACTAAAGAGCAAAATCGCCAGAGCTCGAACCACGAACCTTTTGCATCGAAAGCCGATTTACTACCCCAGACCTACCGCGACCTTCATTTTAAGTTGGACTAATTGAATTTAATATATACAGTAATGATATAGAGAAAAAAGTGAGATAGAGAGAGGAGGAGATTCGTTTGATTTGATTTGTCTTGGGTTAATAGCCAACTTCCACACTATATAGACTAAATATGTGGATGGATCCCAAAACTGACGTCTGAAATTTTTATCACCTGCCACACACGAAACAGGTCGTGGATAGCATGACCCCTGGCTCAGCCGGGCACGTTATACAGACACCGACCCAACCAGTTGCAGGGAATGAAATCGAACAATTAAATCGGCCAATGGTGCATTCTAACTGCTCTTTCTATAGGGATGTTTCATGACATAATAATTCTACGTCATCAAGTGCCCGGATCAATTGCCACTCAGACAAGTGTCTGATAATATCAGATAAGATGCATGTGTGACGTCATAGGGGCGAAAAATAGATATGTTTTTTTTTTAATTGAATTAGTTCTTTATAATACAACTAAGTGGCTTTTTTAGTTAGGAAATTCTATTAAGAAACTTATGACACATGTTTTGTTGCTAACAAAAATGTTTTTTATGAAAATATAGCAGCTTTTTCTTTTACTTATCGATAATTTGTCAGTGTAGTTTTAGGTATTTTTTTAATATTTTCAAATCCTACGTTATAACTAAAGCATCTATATTAAAAGTGAACTATTTATCCATAAAAGTTGGTAACGTTATTTGAATTTTGAAACCTAAAATATTAAAGTTACGGTTGTTTGTAGTAAAAATGTATAATTTCCCTCTGCGTGGTTACGTGTCTATGACATTCTAAAAATTGAATCTCCTTTTGTACGAATTGTACTAATCCAAAGTGTACTTGCCGAACTTTTTGAGATTTATTGTTCTTCCGTTTCTACGTGCAGATGTAAACAACTCACACTTTTCCCGATCTTGTCGCATGCAGAATCTACTAAAAACTAGATCTACTTTTCGACATTAGTTTTTACTTGTCTTGTTTTATAATATATAGGCGCAGATGACTGGGTAGAAACTAGACGTACCTTCTTTGAGATCAAGAATTTTCATCAAGCTCTCAACCGGTCCAAAGATCCTAATCCAGGTTTAACTCTAAAATCTTCAAGTAGTGACTCTCCTTTATGTAGTTTTATTTTCTGTTAAAACAAATCTTAATTGTATTTTTTGTTTCAAATTGAATTGAAACCTGCTATTACCCAAGCAGTTTTTTTTCTTTTTGGTGGCTAGTTTCAAAATCACAACAATAAAGAGTGTAGGCCTACATTATGTAGAACTAGGCATATTTTTTCACACAAAAAAAACCAAAAAACACTGCTGTTTTAAACTGAAAAATTACAGTCCTGTTAAAACTCAAAACTTCAATTTTGATGATGGTATGCTAGATTCAGCAAGAATGTTTTAAAATAATGTCTCGCATAGCATTTTGCTTAAACCTCGATGTAGATATCATTGCTTTGACTGGGAATTTGGTCTGATATAAAAAAGTATAAAGAAAATGAAGGCTCACGTAGCATTTTTCTATTCAAAAGCTGACTGTAGATCTGTATGTAATCTTGAGGCTCCTAGTTTAGTTAAATAACTATGTGGGTTCAAATCCATTTTAGTATTTTGACACTTCTAAATTTAACAATTTGCAGAGTTAAAAGAAATATATCCTACACCATGATCTGAACTTTCTAGGACCAGATCTAGATTTAGACAATTTGCAGAGTAAAAAACTTATGTTCCCAAATTGGTTTGTAGTACTGCTACTGTGCTAGCAAAATTTAAAATATATGGACTACCAAGAAAGGGTCCGAAGCCATTCACTTAGTGAGGTTCTACAAGCATAAGTTTTTACACCGACACATGTTTATTGAAATTTGCTGCGCACACTATGAATCACTTTGTTTTTGTTTTATTCTTAAATTGTACATATAGTCTAGATGTACAAATCAAGATCTAAGCCAGTGATATCAGTTTAGGTTAAAATTTTCATCAAGCTCTCAACCGGTCCAAAGATCCTAATCCAGGTTTACATCTAAGATCTTGAACTTTGAAGTAGTGACTCTCCTTTTTGTAGTTTTATATTCTTTGAAAAAAAATTTAAATTGTGTATTTTGTTCCAAATTGAATTGAAACCTGCTATTACTCAAGCAGTTTTTCTTTTTTGTGGCTAGTTTCAAAATCACCACAAGAAAGAGTGTAGGCCTGTTAAAGTATCAATGTCTCAAGGTGCAGATGACTGGGTATAAACTAGACGTTCCTTCTTTAAGATCAAGAATCTACATTATGCGGTCTGTTAATGTATCAGTGTCTCAAGGCGCAGATGACTGGGTATAAACTAGACGAACCTTCTTTAAGATCAAGAATCTACATTACGAAGTCTGTTGTGTTAATGTATCATTGTCTCAAGGCGTAGATGACTGGGTATAAACTAGACGTAACTTTTTTAAGATCAAGAATCTACATTACGCAGCCTGTTAAAGTATCAGTGTCTCAAGGTGCAGATGACTGGGTTTAAACTAGACGTACTGTCTTTAAGATAAAGAATCTACATTACGCAGCCTGTTAATGTATCAGTGTCTCCATATCATTTGAATAAATTTATGAAACGGTTTCTACACATGTGTTTGTTTTCAGTTGCTTTTATTTACATTCTTCGTTGTTAAATCTATGTTCTGTGGTGAGTTGTGATTATTTAACTTTTAGTTTTATGTCATTCTGAGTGTGTTGTTTAATTAGAGTATTTCTGTTTTTTTGGTGTTGATTAACTGAAATTTACAGACTACAAATACATGAATAGTGTAGTTTGATGCATGGCGATTATGCTAATCTACAAAGCTGCAAGGGACAACCTTTTCCAAATTATACATAACAATGATACAAATGTGCATACATAAGTTGCAATTTGATGAAAAAAGCCAAGTTGGTGTTTAATTTAAAAAAAAGTTATATCCATGTACATTTAAGTTTAAATTAAAGCATTGCCATCTTTTATAAATTGATTAGGTTTAGAAAATGATATGCATTTTTCCATTAGTGATCAAAAGGACAAAAAATTACATTTCATATCTAGTTAGAAATGAAAGGTGTCATTGCTAGTTGTCTTGAAATTTAACTGACACCACACATTTAACTTTTCTCAGGATTGCGTTGTAATTTCTTATTTTGTTTAATTAATGACACATATAGCATTGTTTACAAAAAGATTTTAACTTTGATTGCAAAGCATAACTAGGAAGTAGTCACACAAAACATCAAATGTAGATCTAGAAATGGTATCATGAAAAAAAAACAAAAAAAAATATTTCAATTTATACTGTACTGGTTGAAATTTGCAAAGCATAGACTTTTACTTTTCAGCAGTTTTGTTTAAAATTTGAAGTTAAAGGTTAGGATTGTCCCTGTTTGAATGTGAGCTCTTGCAGACAGAGCATCTGTCACACTTTATTATCAAAACTAAGAAATTTGTCCACATAATAAGATACATAGATAAACATTACAAAATGTACATCTTCATTTTAAAGGGTATTTCCATTTCAAAAAGGATTAAGTAAACAAATATTGTATCTCGGGTATGATTTGAACTTTTTTTTCCTCTTCATCTTTAGCAGTATTTGCATTCCCTACATTCTCAAAAATAGAGCCTTTTCAATAAATCAAAAAGAATACCCCGCCCCTGGTATATTTCTGTCTATCAATATAAGGAAATACATGCTATTATAATGCTTTGAATCGTTTATTCGTGTACTTTTGGCTAAGTGAGCAGTTATAGACAGATTTAAACCAACCTTCTGGCAAAGGAAATACAAAGGTGGAAAAACGCTATTGGTTAATAACTCGTCGAAGTGGTGAAAGTCCGACAAGTCCGACGGCTCTGGCGGGCAAAATTAGCTTATCTAAAATTAGATCTAGCTTAAGCTATGAAACATTCCTATTGCGCCAGTTTGCCTCCCCCCTCCCCCTCCCCCCAGAGAGGGAGGGAGAGAGTAAGAAAAAAAAGAGGAGAAAGAGACACAGATATATAGAGAGAGAAAGATAGAGAGAGACAGAGAGAGATAGATAGATAGATAGATCGACAGATAGATAGATAGATAGATAGATAGATAGATAGATAGATAGATAGATAGATAGATAGATAGATAGATAGATAGATAGATAGATAGATAGATAGATAGATAGATAGATAGATAGATAGATAGATAGATAGATAGATAGATAGATAGATAGAAAAGTAGATGGATGGATGGATACTCAAATAGATAGATAGATAAATTGTCTTTTTGTTTTTTCTTCTGAATTTCTGATGTATTCTATGTTAATAAATTAATCATGGCTATCGAATAAACTAAACTAAAGACGCTTCTTTTTAAAGTCTCATTTTAATATTAAAATTCCTCGAATTGACTATTTGGTTTTAACTCGTACCCTTATTATCCTTTTTTCTCCACTCTCTTTTTTATCCGAGGATCAGTACTTGATTTTTTAAAACAATTTCTGATTCGGTGATATATCTATAGCAATGTTTAATAATATCAATGTGTTTTAAATGTCATTGTTTTTCTAAGTTTTAATGACATGTATTTATAACAACTATTTGTGAGCCCTGTAGTTTTTTGCAGCCCCTCAGGTGTTAGGACTTTACGCTCTGTAGAGTTGGGCTTGCAGCGTTTCAGGATTGGTCTATACTTGGGCATCAGACGGAAGGTGTTGTGGTCTGAGTCGCCAAGAGGAGGGAAAGGAAAGCTCTTGTATGCGTTGGCGACGTTACCGTAGCATAGGTCAATTGTCCGGTCTTGTCTGGTTGGGCAGGTCACATATTGATGGTAGTGGGGTAAAAAGGAATCTAATGTGCAGTGATTAAAGTCCCCTAGAGCAAGTTTTACTGCATTTGGCCATGGATTGTCTTGAATTGTCGATGCCAATTCTGACATAGCCTCCTTGGAATCAGCAGTGGGAGGAATGTACACAATGTTAATGATCACACTAGTAAATTCTCGAGACAGGAAAAATGGCCGTATGTGAGCTCAAGATCGGGTGTGCACTGTTTGTCCTTGATTGTGATGTTATTTGGGTGGGCCAGCATTCGTTAATGTAAAGGCACACTCCGTCGCCCCTCACTTTGCCTGACTGTGAGGTGCGGTCACCGCGCAATAGCGTGAAGCCATCGATCTTGACTGTCTCGGTGAAACTTAATACAGAGGTGTCTCTGTATTCGTGTAAATGTCGACATGAGGCTTGTAGTTCTTCTACCTTGTTGTTTAGAGATCGTGTGATTCCAAATAGAACACTAGGCATATAGAGTCTTGATTTTCGTCGTTTGTTTCTTTCTCTTATACCTCCTTTCCTCCCCCTTTTCCGGTGTTGTTTCTGAGGGCTAGGTGGAGGTTGAAGGCCGAGGTTAGAACAGCTCACGTGGGGTGGTCTTAAACTTTTCAGAATGGCGGGGCTGTAACGTATAGTTTGGTCTTCGCTATTAAGGTTATTGGTCCTACCTTTTTCACAAATAAAACCAACCAAATAAATGGCTAAAAATATCAAGGAATGTATCTACACAATGCACATGAACTTCATCTTTGACTCTATATATAAATCTTGACGTTCAGGCTAAAAAAAACAGACTTATTCTCGGGAGAATGAGAACAAAACTGGAGCTAACAAAAACACGTCCGAGTCGCCGAAAGAGCAAGCGTTACTATCTATATATCAATATCTATATCAATATCAATCAACATATTTTATTGTGTTTGAAAAACTATTTATCGATGTAGTTTGTTACATAATGTTTTAATGCTTTAACTATTACAAATAGTCCACGAAATTTTAACATAATTTTAACGCACATGTATTTTTATTATTGAAACTTAAAATCACGCTTGCAAATTTTTAAATGAGAGAGACATTATATGTTATATTTTTATTGTTGCTTTATTTTCATAATTTTTGTATGTTCAATTAATTGACTTACTCATTGTTTTAAAATGAATCTGTCTTTTTTAACAAAATAAAGGCATGTCCGCACAGCCCTTGTCCTGAAAAAAATTTGCGTTTCATTACATAATGCGATTGACAATTTGAAAGAGTAGGAAAAATGTACGATATTGAAATATTCCTTTAAAAGTTTTTAATTTTTAAACTATGGTACTTCCTTAGCATACATCACCTCATAATCAATAATGGTTCGTCAGATAACATTAATTTGTTAATGAACGAAAGAATACTAATTTAAAAAAATGAAACATTAAACAAATTGTGTTAAAGAAATTCAACTTTTGTTTTTGTTACGGACAGGTCTGGTACAGAAGCAAGTTCTAAACCTTCCCAATGCGCATGACTTGAGTAGCACCATTTTGAGACATGTACTGATGAAACTTGAACGATTGGATGCTAAAATGGAATCTCTAGAGAACGGATTTGCTGGTTTGCGAAAGGATTTCACTGGCTCTAAACGATCCGCCATAGATAGTAATGCTATCCAAGAAAACGTGTTAAAAAAGAAGGATTTGGAAGAAATATTAACCCGTATCTTAAGTCTTACTGACTCCATAGAGGAAGGATTTTCGTTCCTATAAAGGCCTGCCACCACAGCATCTGCCCTGAAAAGAAAGGGTGCGTACCAACAATTAATGTGCGGGACATTTTTCAGAGATTAGGAAGAATGCTCGATTTTGAAATCTTCCTTATAGAGTATTTTAAGTTTTTAAACTATACTGCTTTATTAGCATACATCAGATACAAGTCAATAATGGCTTGTGCAATAACTTAATTGTTAAGAAACAACAATTATGTAAAAATCAAACATTTAAAAAATTGTGTTAAGGAAATTCAACTTGTGTTTTTTATTACGGACATGATTCTTTACAGGTCTGGTACAGAGTTAAGGTCGAAACGTCCCCACTGCGCATGAGTCGAGTAGCATACTAAGAATACTTGAACGCTTGGATGCTAAGATGGACGCTATACAATACGCTTTAACACCGTCATTTCCGCTACAAAAATGCAAAAAAAGACGCACGTTTATTTCATCCCTACTCGCCCCCGTACACTGTTATTTACAAGAACGAGTTCCCAGGTATCTACAAACCACTCCTCTGTGATACGGTCACCGATGGTGGCGGCTGGATAGTGATCCAGAGACGTATCACAGGGGACGTTGACTTCTATAGGAACTGGGTGTCCTACAAAGCCGGCTTCGGTACCCTGGACAACGAATTCTGGCTTGGGAACGACAACATCCACACCATCACCAGTACAGGGAATTATGAGCTGAGGGTGGACCTCAAATATAACGGCACCTCAAAGTTTGCTCGCTACGACAGGTTTGTTATTGATAGTGAAGCCGATAAGTACAAACTTCATGTTGGATCGTACAGTGGCAGGGGATTCCCTGACACGACACGATGGTTATCCTTTTTCCACATATTATGACAACGAAAACGACGATTGGTTTTTAAACTGTCCTGTGGAGTTCGAAGGGGCTTAATGGTAGAAAAGTTGTTATTCTTCCAATCTAAACGGAAGGTGGGGGAAATGTAATGGCCATGATCTAGAATGGTATAGTTTAACTGGGTTTGACTCAGCAACGTTCTTAGAAATGAAAATCCGCCGATTTAACGAGTGAAACTAACAGGTCAAGCAAAATCAAGTAAAGAAAATAAGAATAATACAAGCTAAACAATATACCAATCATGGAGAGCTTGCTGAGAGGATTTAGAACATGCTAAAAACGTTTCGCTATATGAATAAAAATTAAAAAAAAAAGTAAAATCAAATAATTTTATGTGTTCTTTAAGTAGATTTTGTGACTTGATCGAACCGCTCAACTCTTTTGTAGAGCTGTGGTGTTTAACACATTATTGTTTTTAATCCAATAGATAGATAGATAGATAGATAGATAGATAGATAGATAGATAGATAGATAGATAGATAGATAGATAGATAGATAGATAGATAGATAG
>RQTK01000885.1:52445-63982 GCA_003991915.1 Elysia chlorotica
GCCAGCCGTCCGTCTTGGGGACCGTCCACATTATAGCCTACATAGTGCTGATGTTGGACGTTAAACCAACCCAACAACAACAACACTCTCTCTGTCTCTCTGTCTCTCTCTCTCTCTCTGTCTCTCTCTCTCTCTCTCTCTCTTTATATATATATATATATATATATATACCACTCGGATGGCATCGTGCTGGAACAGATCTAGAGCGATAATTCCCAGCTTCCAGACATTGGGGCATAAGTTGAACACGGCAGTAAACTTACACTTCGTTGAAAATGTTTCGAATTATTACTTTATACATGTATACCGATTGATTTTTTTACTCTCATTAACTTTAAATCAATAACCCATACAGTTGCTTGCAATGGATACCTCTTAAGAAACAAAACATAGACAAATCAACAATTATAATTTAGTTTATCGAACATACCTCTATAAGCCAATGTGTCGGGGAAACCAAATCTATTTTAATCAAAATAAGGACAATGATTGGTATGACAGCAAACAGGAGAGTTATATAATAATTCAACACGCCAGAACCACTCCACAAGATCAAAATCAATTGTAAAAGAATTCCGACTGCTTTCAACGTGTACAGGGTTAACAAATGTATAAAGTCATAAATAAAGAAAGGCATATCATTTCATATCAATGCACATAGCATAACAATATTTAATCATTTGTATTATGATAAATAAAACAGGATAAGAAGACACTTCTGTTAAAATATGAACATGATAACTTATCTTAAGACATACATGTACAATGTTCTTCCAAGGCACTTCATAAGACAGCAGATTATAATGATTTCTTTATCCTAAGAAGGACAAACATTAAAATTTTTAACTCGCCAGTCACCCAAACAGCGGGAAAAACTTAAAAAAACTGCGAATTCTATGAAATAATGGTTATGGCATAAACAATATTCATAAGGCACAAAACTCGTCTTTTCAAATTGTAGCATATTTTTAAGGGAATTCAAACGTGTTATTATCAAATTGTTCTTATAAAAAAAAATCCGTATCGTTTTGTAAACGACCGACCGCAAGCAATGATTGATGAAATTAGGTTAAAACTAAAACAAAGAAACAACCCCTCTTGAAACAACTAATATACAGAAACAAATAAAACAAAAAACCAAAAAAACAACAAACATAGAGACGAAACAAAGCAAGGAAAACGGCAATGTGTCATGTAATATTTATGATGTAGACATTTTCTAATTTGACAGTACATTGTATTTTCATGTGCCCGAGGGTACAGCTTTTGCTGTTCTGTTTCCTTTTTAGCACTTTTGAAATAATTACATGTATTCAGAATACCGCAGTCTCTTCATGGTAAGCATATATATATATACACTGACATGTTACAGTAACGTGTCTGTGTTTATCATAAATTTCTATTAATAGCACTTAATAAAAATCTGTGGTATGTATCAACAGGAAACATCCTGGGGGGAAGGCATAGGTTAGGCGGTTCCACAGATTTCTATTAATACATGTAGTGCTATTAATAGAATAATTAGTGTTCCACAGATTTCTATTAATACATGTAGTGCTATTAATAGAATAATTATTTCACAGATTTCTATTGATACGTGTAGTGCTATTAATAGAATAATTAGTGTTCCACAGATTTCTATTAATACATGTAGTCCTACCAAGGCGTCCAAAAATATTTATATATATATATATATATTTTTTTTTTAACGAAAAAAAAGAAACAACCAAAAACAATATTTATAGTTTTTTTTCTGGTGCTTGGAAACATCAAAGGGGAAGCATCTTAATGTCTATAAATAGTCATCAGCGGAAATAAACAGGTTTTTTTTAGACCTTCTGTTGAACAACCCAGGGTATACAAATCACATCTGGTACGCTGCTGCCGTCTTCCCGCCACCTGGGATAACTTATAATTGTAATACAATCGGGTAAAATATGAACGGTATTCAGCAAAATGGTCAAGTTCGTATGCGTGTAATTACAGAATAAAGAATACATCATACAACATTTTCTCTTCTGTAATAACATGTCTCGGAAAGTTATAATACATTCAGGAAAATATGAATGGTTTTCAACAATGATTCAAACACGTATGCATGGTACATTGATGGGTCTCTCTCTCTCTCTCTCTCTCTCTCTCTCTCTCTCTCTCTCTCTCTCTCTCTCTCTCTCTCTCTATCTTTCTTTCTCTCTCTCTCTGTCTCTGTCTCTCTCTCACTCTCTCTCTCTCTCTCTCTCGAAGCTCTTTCAGTTTAATTTTTTCTCCGATAAAACAAATCCTCGAGAATCAGGTTAACTTTCAGTTCTGGACCTTTCTAGAGGAAATTCATATAATAATACTGTTTGATTTCTTACCAAGGCTTCAAAAGTAACATGCAAACTCAACGAAATAAACAAAAGCTTTGAGTAAGAGTCAAAATGAGATTCATTGTTGAACATGTTCACATCAAGCTGCACAATTTTTATTTTGATGCAGTCTATGTCGACTCCTCCAATCATTCACCAACATATGTCTCAGAAACATCCTCAACGTTAGGTCGTCTAAAGTTATCACGAACAAAAAACGTTAGGACAGAACGAAGCAAACCCCCATCGAGAAAGAAATAGTGAAGCGCAAATGGGGCTGGATAGGCCATACATTTCCAAAGCCTGTATCCAACATCACACGGCAAGCTCTGGAGTGGAACCTCCGAGGTAAACGCAAGGTCGGACGTCCAAAGCAGATGCTGAGATAAAAGCCGTTGGTGGTACATGGGCCGAGCTTAAGACGACCAGCTAGAACCGAGTTCGGTGGAGGGGAAGAACTGCGGCCATATGTTACACAAGGAATCAAGAGGCTTAAACTAACAGACTTACTAAACTATGTCAACATTTCAATCTTAAAATGAACTTTCAAATATAACCCAACGATAGTGCATGAACAGTGAACAGATAGGACAGTTTACATCACTGCAACCACTGATTCTGTTGGCCGAAATATCCCTCAATATAATTTTGTCCTATTTATGCTGAAAATATATGTAAATAAAAGACGTTTGCTATTAGTGTCCACAAATCTTTACACTGCGTTCAATTCGGCGACTAAGCCTTCTATTTTTAGAAGCTTTGTTTCTCGTTTACAAATGGTTGAGTTATTACATGTATGTACAAAGGCACTCGTCAAGAAAATAGTCCCTAAATCCGGCCGTCATCGTGACTCATAACCGTAGGCGTAGGAATTCGTCCGTTGAGGAGAGTAGAGTCCCTTGACTCGAGGCGAGTAGGTTGCTGGGTAATCCATAGGGTAGGCATAAGGTGAAGGTCGGCTTTTGGACGAGTTCATGTAAGCGTCGCTGTAGGGTGGATAGGGGTAGCAGTCAGTGTACAGCTGGCCGGGTCTACTCGCCTGCAGGGGGGAGGGCAGCATAGGCATACTCGACATTGACGCCATGGGGGTCAAAGGTGGGGTCATAGGGGTCAACGATGAGGTCATTGATGTCTGGCCGCTTTGAATTTCTTCGGCGGATGGACCTATGTACAAAAGAAGAAGAAAAAATAGTTGATTTGGTTTGGCGTACAACCTCAGCACTATAAAGACTATATTTTGGAGGAGCCCCAAGAATGACGTCTGACATTCACAGATGACAATGTACTGGTTCTGGTATAAACACCCAAGCAATATAGACGCTGGCTAAATAGTCGGCGAACTGGTTAATGTGGTAAAGTGTTGGTCTTCAGATCAGGAGGTCCGCGGATCTAATCCCACGATTGGCAGATTTATTTGTCCCATATTCGACCCCTGTAACTGGTTAGGTCGGTGTCAGTATTATGTGACCTGCTGAGACATGAGTCCTGGTATCCTCGCCCTGTTTTGTGTGTGATAACACATACAATTTTGAGACGCAAATATTGGGGCCCGTCGTCGTATAGGAATCCGTAGAGGAACCTAGGAGACGTGAAACCCTAAAGATAACACGTTGGTCAAATCACGTGATACCAGAACGAAGGAGGGCGATCAGCAGCGGACCGCTCTTCGCACATACACGCAAAGCTAGAGTCTGGGTTAAAGCGTGCCCAGTGGTTAAATGTCCAAATATTTAACAAAGTAACCTTATTTCATAAATCATTTTATTTATTGTGACCTTCTGGTATTACTATCTGAGACTAAATATACTGCTTGGGTATATAATTATAGCTACATTCTAAAGAAATATTTTGTTGAAGTTTTAAAACGAGAGCCGGAAAACAATTGCGGGTGGCCAACACAGACCATCATAATATTCAATTTGGTCTCCCTGTCCCAATGCACAGGTTGTCGGCCCAAAATCGAAAGCTGTTATCCCTCGACCACTCCTGTGTATCTCGAGAATGAAAAGCCACTAGAATAGAATGATGGCTGCATATATATTGTCTGTGCCCTACTGGGATGGGTGTGTCAGTTGGCATAGTCGCTTCGTTTACAAACTAATCCAGTTATTAAAATTTCACTAGTCGAGTCATTTCTTTGACGCAGAGATCGGCGCGGTGGCCCAGGGGTAGAACATCGACTTCCGACGCAAAAGATTTCGAGATCGAATCCTGGCGGTTGCGTTCCCTACGGGTTTGGGTCGGTGTCAGTATAATGTGATCGGCTGAGACAGGAGTCATGGTATCCCTGCCCTGTCTCGTGTGAGGCAGCACATACAATTGTCAGACGTCTGTCTTGGGCCCTTCCACAATATAGCCTATATATAGTGCTGATGTTGGGCGTTAAAACCAACTCAACTCAACTCAACATTGAAAAGAGCAGAAGGATGATTTAAATGCACGCCTCAATCAAAATTTTTGTTATATAGAAAACGTTTACCGAAAGACATCATGCTGTTAGACTAGAAAAAACAAAAACACAACAACAATAACGAAACGTGTTATAAAAAAACATCAACAATAACAACAACAACAACAACAACAAGAACAACATCATCAACAACAACAACAACAACAACAACAACAACAACAACAACAACAACAACCTCAACAACAACAGCAACAGCCTAGGACTTATGTTATCAAACTTCGCTCTCTTCTACAGTCCTGCTTTGCCCGTGTTTTCAAATATCTAGAACTGTCAGTGCAATGTTGCGGAAGCGTACAGCACGTCGTAAGCCTTCTAATTCTTATATCTCACAAGTCGAAACCTTACAAAAACGCTTAACTGAAGAGCTCCGACCCAAAAAGCTCAAGGCAATGATTGAGACCCCCCTCTCCCCCCTTTCGCAATCCCCCCCAAGCTCTGAGTACACTCACTCTCTTTCCTCCTCGGCGAACCAGCGAGCAAGCCCAGTTGGAAGTTGGCGCTGCTGTGAGGTGGGCGGGGCTGGGGGCGTGGTCTCGGCGGGCAGCCCGAATTGATTGGCAGGAAATCCGACATGCCGAGACTGCGAGGGAATAAACAGTACAGTTGTAGTTATTTAGAGAGACTGAGAGACTATCAAAAACTAGGATGTTTTAGAAACAAAACAAAAAAAAAGTAATACGTTCGTCATTGAATAATCAACATTATTTGTAAAAAAACAACAACAACAAAACATCAAACATATAGGACTCACTAAACGCGCTTACACTCTAACTGACTTAAACATTTTTCAATTATTAAACTTTCTATACGTGATATAGATACTCAGGAAAATACATTAACAAATGAAGGAAATCTAAGTTTAAATGAAATCAAAAAACAAAACAAAACAAAACATGATGATGATGATGATGATGATGATGATGATGATGATGATGATGATGATGATGATGATGATGATGATGATGATGATGATGATGATGATGATGAGGATGATGATGATGATGAATTTGCATTAGGCAGACCAGTCTGTTATACATGTATTGCAGTAACTTATTATTCATGTATTGCAGTAACTTATTATACATGTAATGCAGTAACTTTTTATGCATGTATTGCAGTAACTTATTATTTATGTATTGCAGTAACTTATTATTCATGTATTGTAGTAACTTATTATACATGTATTGCAGTAACTTATTATACATGTATTGCAGTAACTCATTATACATGTATTGCAGTAACTTATTATACATGTAATTCAGTAACTAACCACTCGACCACTCACCAGTCGTTCTGGTCACAATCTCTGAAACCTTTGGCGAACGGGTTGCTGTCAATCTTAAGACGTGTGATCTGAAGGACGGGAAACGTACGGTACGTTAGATTCAACATTTTAGCATTTCAAGTTATGTTCTTGTCCTTTAACAGCCCTTTGTTTTTAGTTCATACAGCAACATCTACTCACGATGGCAATGAAATAGAACTGTCTTCAAAGCATGGTATTAATGAAAAGAACAGTGTATGGGGCATAAGTACATGGTGACGAACTTAGGGGGCGCGGTGGCTCTGGGGTAGAATACCGGCTTCCGACGCAAAAGGTCCAGGTTCGAGTCCTGGCGACTTCGCTCCTTACTAGGTGGATCTGTGTCAGTTTAATGAGACTGGCTGAGACAGGAATCATGGTATCCCCGCCTTGTCTCGTGTGTGGCAGCACATGACAATTGTCAGACGTCAGTTTTTCCATTTCCTGTCCCGGGAATACATATTTTACCAAAATGCTCTGAAAGCATAGCTGCCAACTTTTGGGAAAGCAAATACAGATTTTTAGCGCGGTTTGTCACTGCAAACCTAATTGATGGCCAAGCTTATTTAGTTCAGCTATCAATACATGTATTGACTTAAACACTTGTATGCTTTAAAATCATAACTTACAAAAAGCATTTTTTTCTTCCTTTTTTTGGGAGTATGTGTGTGTTTTTGTTTTCATCTTTTTTTTTTTTTCTCATCTCTAGTGTCAGAAACAGCAATATTCAGGCTTTGCATCAACTAAATATAAAATTTTAAGATGGTTGAATAAAGAATGTAAACTTTCTAGCATGCCCAAAGCAATTGGAACTAATACCATTGTCATTGACTGAAGTAACCAGCAGGGTACAAATCCGACATTTAATTTGCCCAACCGTCGGCTCAAACTAGGCACTGAGAACAAGACGGTCTGGCACTTGAGCCAGTTCGCCCCTCAATATCAACTACACTAATTCTCGATTTTTATCAGAATTAGATCTAGATTTATACCATCGTATGTCAAACTCGATTTATAATATACAGCTACAATCTAGATTCACTTTCATTAGAAACTGATGTAGTGTCACTTCGGAACGACAGATAGGTTTGTTTGGATGTATGTATTACATCGGCAATTTAACGGGGAATACCGCAAATCGGGTGTGGCCGAAAAGATCGTAAATGTATGACAATGATCGAAAATTTAGATATCCACGTGGGTAATTAAAATGATCATCATAAAACAAAATGTTTTAACAATAATTCTAATCGATAACGGTGGCATTAGTTTGGCTAGAGTTGCAACACGTTAGCGACAGGCAACAGCAATCATGCATTTAAAATACCAGATCTAGATTAAGCTCAGATCTATGTTCCCGAATCCCGACGACAATATATAAGCAAGATTTATATAGAGAAGTGAAAGCTGTGAAGAGAATTAAAATAATTTAGCCTAGCAATAACTATTTATTTTTTAAGTAGCCCGTTTTTTCTTGATATTTTAATATGCAATAACCAACAAGAGTGGACAAAAGATCGTGTGCGGTATGTAACATCTTTGAGCAAATGCAATAATGCGCCGCCCAACGAGGATGCGTGTGAGTGTGTGTGTATGTCTGTGCGAAAGAGTAGCAGCGATTATGCCTAGCACTAAAAAATACGAAATTTGCCTAGCCCTACAAAATAGGAAATTGTTTATCTGATCGTGCAAGAGTAAGAACTGTGAGGGGACCGGCGCTTGACAGCAAAGATGGTTTGAAGTCTAAACGTGGAAACACAGTGGATGTCGCACCATCTCGCCCAAGCTTCTCTTTTTTGCAGCGAGAATTTATTTCATATGAAAAGTGTTACAGTAAACAGAGTAGAAGCCTAAAAAAAGCCCGCCTCTTTTGTCGCCTTTCCTCATGGTGCTAGATCAAAGCGCTGCGCTTAGATCGAGCGTCAACAGGTGCGTGGTCGCCTGAAAGTTGACCGGAAATGAAGTAGGCCCGTATTTTGAGCTGGACATAGATCTGTAACCAGTGATCGTAGCGAAAATCTGAAAACAGATTCGTAATCAGCGATCCAAAATTAACAAAGTCTACGCGTACAGATGCTGAAAAAATGCATAATAAACAATTTCATAAAAAAAATGTTTTTATAGATTCAGACACCCACACATTGAAGAATGCACGGAATTTCCACCCCCGCACACTTTCCATGCCGTACCACTCACCAGTCGTTCTGGTCACAATCTCTGAAACCTTTGGCGAACGGGTTGCTGTCAATCTTAAGACGTGTGATCTGAAGGACGGGAAACGTACGGTACGTTAGATTCAACATTTTAGCATTTCAAGTTATGTTCTTGTCCTTTAACAGCCCTTTGTTTTTAGTTCATACAGCAACATCTACTTACGATGGCAATGAAATAGAACTGTCTTTAAAGCATGGTATTAAAGAAAAGAACAGTGTATGGGGCGTAAGTACATGGTGACTAAATCAGGGGGCGCGGTGGCCCTGGGGTAGAATACTGGCTTCCGACGCAAAAGGTCCGGGTTCGAGTCCTGGCGATGTCGCTCCTTACTGGGTGGATTTGTGTCAGTTAAATGAGACTGGCTGAGACAGGAATCATGGTATTCCCGTTCTTTCTCGTTTGTGGCAGTACATAAAATTGCCAGCCGTCAGTTTTTGGGTCCGTTCACAATATAGTTTTTCTAGTGCTGACGTTTTACGTTAAATCAACTCAACTGAACTCAACATGTACAATCATGTCTAGTGTCATGTGTTGGTTTATAACTCGACTTAAGACATTTTACTCGCTCTCTTAAGACAGGTCTTACGCTTATAAAGATGTTGTTACGCAAGTCTGTTCATTTCTCTGATGGGTAGACTGATAGACATCTTAGGAATATCATGGAGAGGAATACCAACAAAAATTAGAGAATGTTATACTACTATTTCGTGGCTTTTTGGTATTTTATCAAAGAACCGATTTGAAGAAAAATCATGTCAATGTACGTATCTAAAACACCAACAAAACAACAACACGTTCAGCTACACGATATCTTGTATTAACCGTTTTTCTTCGCTAAGTATTCTCATTTAACCTCATTTTGCATTAGTTGCAAATCGCCAATGAGTATTCTCATTTAAACTCATTTTGCATTAGTTGCAAATCGCCAATGATCAACATAAAAGAGCAGATAACGATATAAATATGTAACAGAATTTAAAGCCTGAAGATCAGTTTACATTGTGTTGTGTGGGATTATTAACTGAAACACACTATTGTTTCTGACTCTGAGTATAATTCTGTCCTACCTGTTTAAATACATTGATAAAATAAAATCTTTGTCGCCCTAATCTAAATTATGCAAAAAAAAAAGTTTTCATGTTTGTCAGTTCCGCGACTAGGTAGGCTCGTCCCGGCCTTAACAATATATGGCTAATAGAAGTTTAAACGATTTGGACTGACAGGTACTCCTGGTGAGTGAATGAGGGAGTGAGGAAGTGAGAAAGTGAGGGAGTGAGAAATTGATGAAGTGAGGCAGTGAGGGATTTACGAAGTGAGGGAGTGAGGGATTTACGAAGTGAGGGATTTACGAAGTGAGGGAGTGAGGGAGTGAGGGAGTGAGGGAGTGAGGGATTGACGAAGTGAGGGAGTGAGGGAGTGAGGGAGTGAGGGAGTGAGGTAGTGAGGGATTTACGAAGTGAGGGAGTGAGGGAGTGAGGGAGTGAGGTAGTGATGGAGTGAGAGATTGAGGGAATGAGGGATTGAGGTAGTGAGGTAGTGACGGATCGAGGTGGTAGTGGAGTGAGAGATTGAGGGAGTGAGGGAGTGAGAAGTGAGGGATCGAGGGAGTGAGGGAATGAGATATTGAGGGAGTGAAATACAGAGGGAGTGACGTAATGATGAGTGAGGGCGTGAGGGAGTGAGGAAACGAAACGATTTCTAAACCTCCAAGGTTAACAGCAAGACCATATCGTTGACTGGTCCCGAAATTGTTTTTTGACAATTAATGACCTGATGAGACAAGAGTCATGGTGTCCCCCGCACTATTTTTTGTTATTTGTCAGACATACATATTGGGGCCCTTCCAAACTATATATAATATATAGCCTAAAACTACGGAGTTGAACTGTTAGAAACAAACACATACTACCACCTTCAATACACTTAATGTGAGCAGCAAGGCTATAGAAATATCGTGGACTGGTCCCAAGATTAACATCTAACAAGTGTTCATGAGTCGATCAATTGGTACATGTATATCTGCAAACAAAATAAAGTGCCGGGTGTTTGCTTACCGCCCAGCGTTAGAAACAAGGCTAGCTATATCGTGGATTAGTCTCAATACTAACTTCTGACAATTTTTCGTATTGCCACACAGGTAGAGTTCGGGGAGTTTTTACGACTCCTGACAGGCAGTTCTCATGGTGCAAATGATATTATGTTATACAGATAATTGTCCATGTACATGTACATAAGTATAAGTAAATTATTTAATTAGTGGCTGTACATCTACATGTACATAAGTATAAGTAAACTATTTCATTAGTAGTTGTACATCTACATGTAAAAAAGTATAAGTAAACTATTTCATTAGTAGCTATACACCTACTTGTAAATAAGTCTAAGCAAACTATTTCATTAGTAGCTATACACCTACATGTAGATGTAAATAAGTACAAGTAAACTATTTCATTACTAGTTTTACTTGTCCATGTAAATAAGTATAAGTAAACTATTTCATTAATAGCTGTACACCTACATGTAAATAAGTATATGTAAATTATTTTATTAGTAGTTACTATTTCATTAGTAGTTGTACACCTACATGTAAATAAGTATAAGTAAACTATTTCATTAGTAGTTGTACACCTACATGTAAATAAGTATAAGTAACCTATTTCATTAGTAGTTGTACACCTACATGTACATATAAATAACTATAAGTAAACTATTTCATTAGTAGCTGTACACCTACATGTAAATAAGTATAAGTAAACTATTTCATTAGTAGTAACTATTGTACACCTATGTACATGTAAATAAGTATAAGTAAACTATTTTCATTAGTAGTTGTACACCTACATGTAAATAAGTATAAGTAAACTACTTCAAGAGTAAACTATTTCATTAGTAGTTGTACACCTACATGTAAATAAGTAAAAGTAACCTATTTCATTAGTAGTTGTAGACCTACATGTAAATAAGTATAAGTACATTTGTATACTATTTCATTAGTACTATAGTAGTCAAGTAAAAGTAACTCACGCTCTGGTTCTGGTAGGCGGTGACGGCCATGAACTTGGTCTCCTGGAAGATGAAGGTCCTGTAGAGACACACGCCGTCCGTCTGCTCCCCCTTACCAGGTCGGTACAGGACGCGCAGCCTGGGCTGGTACTTGTGCATGGAGTTGAGGATTATCTGGGAGTGAGAGAGAGAGAGAGAG
>RQTK01000885.1:73413-88413 GCA_003991915.1 Elysia chlorotica
GATAGATAGATAGATTAGATAGATAGTAGATAGATAGATAGATAGATAGGTAGATAGATAGATAGATAGATAGAAAGATAGATAGATAGATAGATAGATGGATAGATAAAAGATAGATAGATAGAAATATGTAGATATATAAATAGATAGATTGATAGAGACATTGGGAAAGAGAAATAGATGCAGGCGCAGAAAATAAACAGAGATTAAGACTCATAAAGATAGATATTATAGAGATATAAGAATTGTAAATTTATACAAAGAGATACAGATTACGAAAGTGTCATGGAGATAAATCTAAGCCCGTAATGTCCCCACTAACCCTAACCGACTGTCAAGACATATCAGCCACCCTTAAGCGCTACGCCCTTTCTATCTCTCTCTCTCTCTCTCTCTCTCTCTCTCATTCTCTCTCTCTCTCTCTATCTCTCCCCTATCTCTCTATCTCAGCTTGGGTGCGCACTATCTATGCAATCGGTGCTCAACGTTTTGCTGATTTATCGTCTCATAAGTCGTGATATATGGGGGTGGGGGGTCACCCACAACCAGCGATGCAAAACCGAAAGTACAATTATTCTTTATTAGCTCAGAGCTTTAATGTATAGTACTAAAATTACATTTTAAGTCGTTGGTTATTAGTCCAGTGGCCTCTGAGCTTGCGCTCTTTTGTCTAGGGCAATTAAAGTCGTTGGTAAAATAGTACATTTATTGTTTCTAGAAACCTGGGATAAGTATATCTACATCAAAACGAAAACGGGACAACATAGAGTAAATTGTCTATGTTTACAGGGAACTAGGTCAAAACGCATATCGCGAACTGTGTTAGATTCAACGTTGGTTTTCTCACATACGTGTTCTTTTATGGCTAGAAGTAGTTGTAAACAAATAAAAAATAAATAAATAAAAAACTGGTGCTGTCCTCTTTATTTTGCTGGTAGAATGCGATAAAGGCGATGTTTAGCTTTCATCGTGTTATTTGTTTGTTTACTGTATTTATTCAAAGATGTTAAAGATTGTTCTAATGGGTCTAATAACTCAGCTGATCCTTCAGGTTGAAATAAAAAATGCTACAAAATTTAAGTTTCCTTGAATTAAATATCAGCATTCACAAAGTTTTTGTCTTAAAAAAAAAAGAAAAGAAAGGAAGAGTGTGTTGCCTTATAATCAATTTTAAATTTAAAGTACAAGAGTCGAGTATGAGTATAAGGGATTACGGTAAAATGAATAATTAAAAGCATGAAAACTATTCATTGTATTTTTTTTTAATCGAAACTTTATGTGCATTCCTAAAAAAAATCAAATAATTTTTAATTTTGAAAAGGATAAAAATATTGAAAGTCAACAAAATTAAACGAAAAAAAGATATTAAAAATAAATGCTCAAATACAGCTAAAGAAGTAAACTAATAAAATAAAGTCATTATAAGACATACATAATTTGACGTAATCTTCTTTTTTGTCCGGGTGGTTCTATTTTCCCGTTATGGGCTCTGAGGCTAATGCTCACACACACACACACACACCCACCCACACCCACACACACTCACACACACACACACACACACAGTCACAGGGTATGTCAACAGGCGCGCACAAAAGGAACCGGAAATACAAATGCGCACAACCGGAAGTATGAGGAGGTGAAATGGATGCTGACGAAAGAATACACGACGCGCAAGCTGCGTGCCATATTTAGAAACGCGTGAGATTCTCGGAACAAAGCGGAAGATTTAATGTATTATACAAATTCTATTTATAACAATAGAGGTTTTGTGTTAACAAGCTCTATAGATAGTAAAAACAAAGACTCGCATTAACTCCCTGTGTATCAATGACTTCTCTTCTTGTACCAAGCAACCACTTCTATTCTGTTTCCATATTTAAACAAATAATTCACCCTTCATTAATAAAATGTCATGATATATTATTTTCTTCCCTAAACAGCTGGAGAATATTGTTGTTGTTGTTGTTGTTGTTGTTGTTGTTGTTGTTGTTGTTGTTGTTGTTGCTGCTGTTGTTTTTTTGTTGCTGGTTTGGTTTAACGTCCAACATCAGCACTATATATATTATAATGTGGACGGGCCCCAAGACTAACGTTTGACAATTTTATGTGCTGCCACACACGAGAAAGGGCGGGGATATCATGACTCCCGTCTCAGCCGGTCACATTAAACTGACACCGACCCAACCAGTAGGGAACGAAATCGCCAGGGCTCGAATTTGGACCTTTTTCGTCGGAAGCCGATGTTCTACCCCAGGGCCACCGCATCCCCCAGAAAGAGGATGTTTTACCCCAGGGCCACCGCGCCCCCCCTAAGTAGCTGAACAAACTTCGTTATTGACAGAGATGGAAGAGTTCATGTTGCGAAGATGGTATCCCCACGTCGAACTTTAAACAACCAACTCAATTAAATTTAACTCAGCTGTGGCAGCACGTCAATTTGTCAGACGTTAGTCGTGGGACACGTCCACAACAAAAACTATGAAGTGCTGGCGTCCGACTCTTAAGCAACAAACTCAATAGGCCAATCTCAAAATCGGTATACATTTAAGCCATGGTGAAATCAAGACATAAACGTAAAGACCCTTGAGTACAAAGATACCACTGTACAATCAAAGTAAGCAGATACCCCACCGTCCGATAACTCACCCATGCCCTGGTCTCAGAGTAGACCTCGCGATCAGTAACGACGATGAGGAATCACATAACCACGCCCGTAAGGCATTGTGGGTTTTCTGATTCTCATTGGCTCCGTGATTGTAAAATACCGCAGCAATTGCCGTAAAGCTCAGGTAGAGCTATGTTTGGTGTAAATCTAAGATAGAGCTATGGATATCGTAAATCTAAGACATAGTCATGATTGCCCTATGTCTAAGATAACGCTATGACTGCCGTAAATCTAAGATAGAGATATGATTGTCGTAAATCTAAGACAGAGTTCTGATTGCCCTATGTCTAAGATAACGCTATGAATGTCGTAAATCTAAGATAGAGCTATGATTGTCGAAAATCTAAGATAGAGCTATGAATATCGTAAATCTAATACAGAACTATGATTGCCCTATGTCTAAGATAATGCTATGATTATCGTAAATCTAAGACATAGCTATGATTACTGTAAATCTAAACTAGAGCTACGATTATCATAAATCTAAGATATAACTACATGTATGAATATCGTAAATCTCACAGAGAGCTATGATTGCCCTATGTCTCAAATAACGCTATGATTACCGTAAATCTAAGACAGAGATCTAAGATAACGCTATGATTGCCGTAAATCTAAGATAATGCTATGATTGTCGTAAATCTAAGATAGAGCTATGATTGTCGTAAATCTAAGATAAAGCTATGATTGCCGTAAATCTAAGATAGAGCTATGATTGTCGTAAATCTAAGATAGAGCTATGGATGTCGTAAACCTAAGATAGAGCTATGAATATCGTAAATCTAAGATAGAGCTATGATTGCCGTAAATCTAAGCTAGAGCTATGATTACCGTAAATCTAAGATAGAGCTATGATTATCGTAAATCTAAGACAGAGCTACGATTTTGGTAAATCTAAAATAACGCTATGATTGCCGTAACTCTAAGATACCACCCTGATTGGACACCGGTGCAGATTCCCTTCCTCTTGTCTTGGTTTTAGTTAGGGGCTCGCCTATCGCACAGCATCTACTCCCTCAAGCGGTACCCCACATAGTCAAACACCTGCACGGAGGGCGAGAGAGATGGAGAGTCAGAGAGACAAGATTTATGCCCCTTCCCCTGAGGGTTCTCAAACTCGTGTGAGTTCTCGCCCCTGTCGCTAACGTAAACACAGCGGGTGAGTCCATCTGTAACCGACTGACACATCCTATTCCAGCTAGTCACTGCTAGTCACTGCTAGTCACTACTGCAGTATCGCTAGGTCTTGCTTTAGTACTTTCACCCAAACGACCACCTCGAAGTTAGCCGAGAGTTCCCACCTCAACGCGTACACGGTGCGTAGTTAAAGCGCTTGTTGTGACCCACTAAGTAACAACAAACATTTGGGACGTATAAAGTAACAACAAACATTTGGGACGTATACTATAATAGATTAGACAGTCCGTCGCGGTTACGAAGAAGTTTGTATATACATGTATGATAAAATTTAATTTTGATATTTCTAAACATGGTTCTTTTAACTGCTGTATTATCATATTTTTCAGTTTTAACTGACCTTCTTAAACACAAATTGTATGCTTTTGCCATTCAGAGAAATAAAGAAGTCACCGTTGCTACTAGTGAATGTATTAAGCGTTTATGTAATGCCTCTCTCGAATTTAAATTATAGCAACTTTTGCTCTATGTGAATATTATACATTATAATGTTAACATACTCTTATTGAATGTCTTGTCTGTAAGTTCAAATTAGTGACTTCTTTTTCGTTATGTATTAATACCATATCAGTTTTATTTTTATACGTTCATCGAAAATCATAGGTTTTCTTCTAGACTTCCATAAATAACGACAAATGCGACGAAAATTACATTGTAAGAGCATACACAAACTTGTAGCAGGAATTAGAGTGAGCAAAATTATTGCGAAGACGTTTGCACCATCATTCTTGGGACCCATCGACAATATATCTTATATAGCGCTATAACGGTGGATGTTAAGCAACGTAACAAATAGAACAAATCGTCGTATCCATTCGTAGCGCTCATCACACATTTCAACCCATTGTATTAGTCCCACAAAAAACGAACAGACTAAGGTTAACAGTATATACATGTAGCTGACATCTTTGCTTCCATTTTGAAACAATAAAAAGAGTTAAAAAGGAGTTAAAAAAACTAATGAAAACGACATTAAGACAAAACCCGTTGTTTCTCACCCCCACCCCGCCAAATCCCCCCTAAAAAAGAAACAACAACACTAAAAAACAAACCACAAAGAAAACTACAAAGAAGCTCCAATAATTCTTTACGCAGATTGTTTTGATTTTTTCTCGTGACGATTCTCTGCTTGGGGTGAGACTGTTTAAGTCACGCCTGAACGGGAGTCAGCTGAGCTTGTGCAAACAGGCGAGAAAACATTACACAACGCTTTGCCCACCCTCCCTTCTCGCCGTCTGCTCTCAACTTTCTGTCTGACGCCAGGGTTGGAGACTTTGCGAAAAGGTTGTTGTGTTGTAGTTGAGTTGGTTAAACGCCCAACATCGGCACTATATAGGCTATATTTGTGGACGGGCTCCAAGACTGACGTCTGACAATTTTATGTGCTGCCACACACGAGACAGGGCGGGGATGCGGGGGAGACTCCTGTCTCAGCCGGTCACATTAAACTGACACTGACCCAACCAGTAGGGAGCGAAATCGCCAGGGCTCGAACCCGGACCTTTTGCACCTCATGTTACACTCTCTGCTATACATTCCATGCTAGCTAAAAATGCAAGCTGAACGCAAGGGAAGACAACCAAAGCGCGTAGACAGAAAAATAGTTTATATCATTTGCAGAGATACGTATCAGTTACAAAGAGAGTAATCTCCCTTGTTTCTCTCGTGCCGCGGCAGCTCGCAAGTCGTAACTCCAGTCATTAAAAGTTCATCAGAAGGGAGGTAACTCTGGAATACTACACAACAAACAGACGGAGATGGGGGAGGTACACACATTTTACATGCTTTGCGATCTACAACGCAATAATTGATGACGCAATCTCACTCGACGCAGTATATATACTAGTAGTTTACATCGCTTAGGCATGGCGGTTCTCTGTTCGTCCATTGGCTCCGTGAGTTTAGGATAGAGAAATGATTGGGCGCCGCTGGGTGGTGAAGATTCCTTTTTCCTATCGTCTTCATTTTAACTCAGGTCTCACTAACGCAAGGCTTCTGGTGGCTTACTAAAAACAGTGCACGATGCGCGCTGTGAAGAAACAACGCTAAGTCAATTAGTTTAACAATACCCATGAGAATTTCGCGGTCGGCGGTCGGCATTGGGCGGGGTGTGTCGGGTCTCTAATGATTGTTTTGCTCTATTCACGGCAAAGACACATAACAAAGGAGGAGGGATACGTGTAACAGTAGAGAATGTAGACAATCTCGTGTGGTCAACCAAGACATGGGTATCCCGCTATGAGGATGCTTAGCTGGAATGAAAATCTGTTGTAACATAGAACTTCGATGACGTGGAACTAAACTAGAGGGGGAGAGAGAGAGAGAGGTGAGAGAGAGAGAGGAGAGAGAGAGAGAGAGAGAGAGAGAGAGAGAGAGAGAGAGAGAGAGAGAGAGAGAGAGAGAGAGAGAGAGAGACAAAGAGAGAGAGAGAGAGAGAGAGAGAGAGAGAGAGAGAGAGAGAGAGAGAGAGAGAGAGAGAGAGAGAGAGAGAGAGAGAGAGAGAGAGAGAGAGAGAGAAAGAGGAGAGAACAGAGAAAAGAGAGAGAGAGAGAGAGAGAGAGAGAGAGAGAGAGAGAGAGAGAGAGAAGGGGGGGGAGAAATTCCAACTAAAGTTTATTTTTATCTATACATTGTAACTACATCAATAATACTCCTAGTATCTGAATGGCTGATAAGACAATAATATGATTGCCAGACTAGTCTTAGGACCAACACCAAATGTGAAACTCCTTTAAAAATAAGGACGACATTAAACTATGGATATTGCTCCAAATGGTTGAAGTAATCTGAAAATCTTACTAAAACGACACACACGAAATTATAACTGTTTTGTGGAGAACAAACTTAATCGACCACAGTCTATTCCTTAGTCCCTTCTGCCTCGTAGAGGTTAACTACCTTTCAAATTTAACACTGAAAAATTCCCATGAATAGATGATTATTGATGTTGCTGAGTTGATTTAACGTCCAACATCAGCACTATATAAGACTATATTGTGGATGGGCCCCAAGACTGACGTCTGACAATTTTATGTGCTGCCACACACGAGACAGGGCGGGGATACCATGACCCTTGTCTCAGCCGGTAACAATAAACTGACACCGGCCCAACCAGTAGGGAGTGCTATTGCCAGAGCTCGAACCCGAACGTTTTGCGTCGGAAGCCGATGTTCTACCCCAGGGCCACCGTCCCCCTCCCCGCCTTACTGAATAGATGGTACACGAAATTCATTTTTCAGACTTTAAGGCTGAGGGCTTCTCAGAAATACGGCTCTTTATTGCTTACCACGACTTAGGCTTTGTCGTTACAAACGCAATTATAACGTAACGTGCAAGGTGCAAAACTGTTTTGATCACGCATGCGTGATGAATTATGATGCTAAGGAAGTAAAGTTCTCCTTCCGGTGCAATGTGGCTGACTTTAACTTCCGTCGGAACAAAGAAAAATAATACTAACCTCTGACCTTTAAGCGTATATATACCTTTAAAGAAGGTTACATGACTGGGAGAAGCTACAAAGTTAAAATCTGCTATGTATTTTTTTTAATATGGCGCACCTAACGCACAATAATATACTTTACTAAAAATATAAAAAAAAGGTCTATACTGTAAATGATTAAGACACACCAGTTTGACAGTTGCGGGTAAGAAGATAAAATCTGCTCTTGGTTAAATTTCTCGTAGATTTTTTTCAAACGGATCATTTACGTAAAAAATTATTACAATGCAATAACCGTAATCTGCCAACAAAAAGACCCCCCCCCTCCCCTTGCTTATTTAAAAAGCGAGTCACTACATGTAGTTTCTAGAGATAGCAAGAACAACGGTACTACAATGTATAAAAAAACAACAACTGAGGTTAACCTCTCTTTCTCTCTCTTTACCGCTCTTTCTCTCTCTCTCTCTCTCTCTCTCTCTCTCTCTCTCTCTCTCTCTCTCTCTCTCTCTCTCTCTCTCTCTCTCTCTCTCTTTCTCTCCCTCTTCCACCCCACTCCCTCTCTGAGAAGCTCGTCAAAAGACGCACCCAATCCCTAATTGTACTAATATCTTGACATTTTTTTAACCTCGATGCCAAAAGCTTCCCACACCGCTCCTGTTCCGAGACCTTTGAACCATCAGACTCTTCTTGGTATACTTGTGGACGTCTCCTATTGGACTCACTCCCCTAACAAAAACATCAACCAATAAAACAATTTACAACGGATGTATAACAACACGACGCAACGGCGCTATGACATTGTCCCCGCCGATAGGTGGGGGCGCGGTGGTCCTGGGGTAGAACGTCGGCTTTCGACGCAAAAGGTGCGGATTCGAGCTCTGGCGATTTTGCTTCCTCAGACAGGAGTCATGGTATCCCCGCCCTGTCTCGTGTATGGCAGCACATAAAATTGTCAGACGTCAATTTTGGGGCCCGTCCACATATAGCCTATGTAGTGCTGATGTCGGACTAATTTTAAATTTCAGACGTAAGTTATGCACCACTTTTAGGCCTACGCCTTCACATGAATACCGCCCCACATGATTTACGGTGACGACAAGACAGACAGAGTCGAGGCATCCCCGTCTAAAACAATGGAAAGCAACGCCTGTGACACAAATGTGTTTACACTGAAAACAGGTATTTTTTAAAGATTAACACATGTGGTGATGATACCAGCCAAAAGACATGTACAACTATGCTCTAGATGCGGCTTTGCTCTCAACATGGAAAATAGAGGCCGGGTGTTAAATTAATGAAATTATGATTGTGTATGACAGTTTACATGAGTATTCACCAATCAGAACTTTGTTAACGAAGTGAGGAGCATAGCTCTCTCTCTCTCTCTCTCTCTCTCTCTCTCTCTCTCTCTCTCTCTCTCTCTCTCTCTCTCTCTCTCTCTCTCTCTCTCTCTCTCTCTCTCTCTCTCTCTCTCTCTCTCTCTCTCTCTCTCTCTCTCTCTCTCTCTCTCTCTCTCTTTATCATTATGTATAATCTAACAGGGATTGGAAACACTTGCAGATAGGAAACTTAGCTAAGAACCGAAATTTAATGCAACCCTCATCATTAATGTCTATTGGATCTTTATAAATAGAAACAAAGTGCCTACAACTTTAAACCGCCAAAAATAATGTTGTCATTTGATCAATTTCTGTATCTTTACAAGATTGTTAGGAAAACGACATGTAATTGATTAAGGTTTCTGCGACATAATTTTTAGGAGATACAATCTTATACAAAACATGACGAGAAGTAACCATTGACTTCGACCCGCAGGTAAAATAATCCATGATTAAAAAAGACTTAATAAGTAAAAAAAAAAAACACATAGCCACTGAAGGTAAGGAGATGATGGAATTACACAATCCAATGAAAAGGAGAAACGTGATGGCATTTTTTTTTCTAATACCCAATCGCATCCTTCAAATATTGGTGATATCCAATACATGTACTGAGAAAAATAGAAGCAACAAATGAATTTTAATAGATGAAAAAAAGTTATAACTTTACTTTATGGAATCCAAAATAATTCCCATTTGATTTGACACGGAAGCGGTCAATATTAAGTAGGCTATTTTTTTTATTTAGGGTGTGCTCTATTTTAAGATATTTATAAATGACCTAATGCACTCTTTTTGCCTCATAATATTTTATTTACCAAAGCCATAACCCCTTCAACCCAAGGACACCCCTGGGGTCGTGAATTTGCGATTAAAAATGATTATCATAATCGTCTTGGTCATCACATGATTATAACTAATTAATAAATCTCTGGGGAATTTTTATCAAGACTAACTACAAGGGCATCCGATTAACCCCTTCTGTTCCACACTATCTGCTGTATCTACTTCACCGCTTCCTTCCTTGGCGACCTTTAACTCGCTCAGAGCACACTGCACAAATCCTTTTTCCGTTTCCAAGCCCGAATGTTTTGCTGCTGTCAACATATCCGCCGTCACCCTATTTACTACTCTCCCTCACTCTCCTCCTCCCCTACCCTCCCCAGCCTCATTTCCCCCTCCAGGGCCTCCTCCCAATGTTGTTGAACTGGTTGTACAAACAAAGCCTGCAGTCTGGCGACCTTTCCCCGTGTGAAGGAGATTAGCTTCGAGAAGAGTCGTCCACAGAGATGGGTCAGACAGGCCGTCACTGAAGAAACAATGGCTGACGTTGATGGCGGATGGCGGAATCTGTGTCTGGTGTTTTCTAAATTTCTACGCCAGTCGTCAGGGCAACGGGGTTGGGTCCTTCCGGTACAGAAAAGATACGCGTTAGGAAAGAGTTCTCACTTTTTACTTCAATTGTTCCGACGCTGAATGGAATCCACCTGGGGGAAACCTATGTATAAGCATCTCGATTTCCCACTCTGTGTCTGTTGTTTGTTTTTCTGTCTGTGTGTCTCTCTGTTTGTCAGTCTGTCTGTCTGTCTGTCTGCTGTCTGTCTGTCTATCTGTCTGTCCGTCTGTATGTTGTATGTCTATCTGTCTGTCTGTCCGTCTATTTGTTTGTCCGTCTGTCTGTCTGTCTGTCTGTCTGTCTGTCTGTCTGATTGTCTGCTGTCTGTCTGTCTATCTGTCTGTCCGTATGTATGTTGTCTGTCTATCTGTCTGTCCGTCTGTATGGTGTCTGTCTATATGTCTGTCTGCCTGTCTGTTGTCCGTCTGTTTGTCTGTCTGTCTCTCTCTCTCTCTCTTTCTTTCTCTCTCTCTCTCTCTCTCTCTCTCTCTCACACACCCACACACACAAACACACTCTAGCAAGATTACAATCAACATCCATCACACTACAAAAATGTATTTCTTTGGGAAATAAAACCACACTTTTTACTATCATATTTTTTCATATGCTCTATCTACACGCCTACTAAAATCCCCAAACCCTGCAATATAAAGTAATGTAAACCAAAACATTCTCATCTCTCTGGTTTACATTACCGGACACTATCTTGTTTGCCTCGTAAAAACTCAATGAGGAGTTTTCCCACCTTAGTCGTGAAAATTCCAAATTTAGTTCCGTAAGTACAAAGTTGCCACTCTTCGTAAGCCTTCTTATTCGCATATTTTTACGACTCGTCGTAAGTCTTCTTATCCACACATGTTTACGACTCGTCGTAAGTCGTCTTATGCTCACATTGTTACGACTCGTCGTAAGTCCTATTATTCACATATTTGTACGACTCGTCGTAAGCCTTCTTATTCGCATATTCTTACGGCGAGTCGTGCGTCTTCTTATTCACACATTTTTACGACTCGTCGTAAGTCGTCTTATGCTCACATTGTTACGACTCGTCGTAAGTCCTCTTATTCACATATTTGTACGACTCGTCGTAAACCTTGTTATTCACATATTTTTACGACTCGTCGTAAGTCTTCTTTTTCTCACATTGTTACGGCTCGTCGTAAGTATTCTTAGTCACACATTTTTACGACTCTTCGTAAGCCTTCTAATTCGCATATTTTTACGGCGAGTCGTAAGTCTTCTTATTCGCATATTCTTACAGCGAGTCGTAAGCTATTCTGTTGTTGGAATTACAACCCTTAGTGTACTATGTATAAAGAAAGACTAAATGTACACCTCACACTTGGTGCGCATTTCGATGTAACAGTCAGGCTACAAATCTACGTTCTCCTTGTTCATACTTTCTCTAGGCAGTTAGCCGATTAGCCTTATCATTTCTCATGTCTAGCTAAGCACCAACTATCTGTACAGAACATCTGCACTCTGCCTCAATGCACTTATTATTGGCTTTATGGTTTGTTTATCTGATTCAACACTCCTCGAGTTATCATGCAATTATTTTATTTGTTTAAGCATAAAAATGAACCCAGTCTAGTAGAGTTCTTTGTGAAATGACATATGATATTTACTGATTTTATACATAATTGTCTTCAAATTTGTTACTGTTTATAAAGTAGTGTTATTATTTCTGTGAGCAATTTATTTTTCATATTTAAATTATTTGCACTTTAACTTGAAAAACATGGTTAGGGTTTGTTTTGAACAAAAGTTTAACAACAACAACAACAACAACAACAACAACAACAACAACAACAACAACATTATCAACAAAATCAACAACAAAAGCAACAATAATAACAACATGCCGTGCAAGGTCTAAATGCTGAGCTTAAAAAATAACTTGTTTTAATTACTGATGTGTTAGATAGCAAAAACGTTTCTTGGGATTAAAATTATGATTTTCCATCGATACCAAAACAATAGCATTAACAAAGTAATTTTAATGAACATTTTTAGAAAAACTTCACGTAGGTTCGTACTCAGTTGTGAAGCGTTTAAAAAAAATAACGGACTTTTATTTAAAGTTACAAGAACATCAAATGTATAGAGTAAATGGTAGCCATAATCGAAAAAAAAACACCTATATTCTATATCTAAATGAGTCTTTTTTCCGGAGATATAGCTTTAAAACGTTTGTGTTTGTTTGTTTTTTTCCTTTTTTCAAACTATAAGTTGAGTTGTTTAACACCCAGGCGTGAGAGTTTTGGTATTGAGAAAAAATAAAAAAAACAAGAACAAAGAGACAAAAACAAAACAGCCGAAAAAAACCTCGTAAAGAACCAATATAATTATGCACATCAACCAACAAAACAAAGTTTTCATGAAACGATGTTGGCTCTTTGGTTTATGGAATACAAAAAAGCTACAAGAGCTGTACCATTTGAACGTTTATAATATCAGGGTTTTCCATATGCCCATTAACTCAAATGAATTGCACCACGTACATGTAAACGGTGTAATGTACATTTTATTTGGAAGATTTCAGGATAACGTTTTAACATCTGCAACATTTTGTTCTATCTTTAATCTGCAAACATTTTGTTCTAACTTTATTGATTAAAAGATTTTAACTTTGGAAAAGCCGCAAAATACTGTGGATTCATACGCGTTGCTGGGAAAACCACTTCGCCTCCATTGA
Source organism: Elysia chlorotica (assembly GCA_003991915.1). Taxonomy (NCBI): domain Eukaryota; kingdom Metazoa; phylum Mollusca; class Gastropoda; family Plakobranchidae; genus Elysia; species Elysia chlorotica. The sequence goes on from RQTK01000885.1 coordinate 86,194, forward strand.
GTTTTTAGACAGATGGATACTAATAAACCGCTACTACCGCATGATAAGTAGGGAAACCTAAGAAATCCTTGTTCACACGCGGGTGGTAATAGTTTGCTTAACTTACGACATTTTAATTGTGCGATAAGGTGGTCTTATTGCCAGATGGTTGGCAATAACGCTTATCAGTTTGTGTGGGTTCTTTATGGGAATTGTTAAGTTACAGATGGTACAGGGCGTGAAATATAAATGTGCTTTAGCATAATATAAACACTTGCTTCTCGAGATAAAAAAAGGGAGGGAGGCGGAAGCGAGATACAGATACAAGAAGAGCGAGGGAAAAAGAGTAAGGGAGAGATAAATAGTTACATGTCTAACTTTTTAGTTGCTGAACGTCCAACGTAGTGCTATAACGGCTATGTTGTGTGCGGGCCCTAAGGCTAACGTCTGACAATTTTACGCGCTGTCATACACGAGGCAGGGCGACGAGACCAGGATTTTGATCCCATCCGGTCACACACATTAAACTGTCACCGACCTAGCCAATGTTGGGGGGCGGGGTGGGGGGGGGGCGAAATCGCCAGGACTCGAAGCACGAACAAACAAAGGGTTGAGCAATCGTGTGTTTTCAAACAGAAAACTCCTGTTTTGAGCAACAAACGCTCTACCAATTGTACCTGTCACCAGTTTAAACTTCCCATCTCATTTCTCATTGAATTTCAAAAAATTACCAATTGCGTCATTCGCCAGTATAAACTTCCCATCACATTTTTCATTGATTTTTGAATTTTTTGAAAAGGGGAGACTAACCTGCCCAGCTTAGTGACGATCATCTCAGTTCCCAGGCTGTCGAACCTATCCCAGAGTGCCTTCATCTCCAGCTTGCACTCCACGTGCAGCAGCTTGTAGTGCAGGGGCTCACTGGGCGGGGCGGGTTCGGACTTGGGGCCACCACCCCCTGGAGCCACTGTAGACAAAGTGGGCAAAGTGGCTCGACCACTCTCAGGCGTATCGGTGGCGTCTGAGCCTGCGTTGTCGCCAGGACTTCCGGCGGAAGTGTCCAACCCGGGGCTGCTGTGCTGAAGATGATGTCGGTGGTGTTGGTGATGTTGATGTTGGTGCTGCTGGTGGTGGTGATTATGGTGTTGATGTTGATGGTCACCGCTGCTTTCTGGCTTGCAGTCTCCGATTGTGTTATTGCTAGTGTTGTTGTTACTGTTGTTACTGTTGCTGCTGGTGTTGTTGGTATCATGTGAGTGATGCTGCTGATGGCCCACGTGACCTGCCATGCCTGTTGCAGTCCCCAGGTGATGCTCGCCGGCCTGATGGAGGGGATGCTCGTACTGCAGGGTCTGGTACCGTCTGCCCGTCCCAGTCCCACACCCCGTCACACAGGCTGGGATACACAGAGAGAGAAAAAATCATGGGGATTTAAGCACAGAAGTCGGTTAAGGTAAGATCATTATTTCTATATTTGCCTACTTTGGGCCCGTCCACAATATAGCCTATATAGTGCTGCTGTTGGACGTTAAACCAACCCAACCAACCAACCAACCAACCAACGTACCAACCAAGCCTACTTGGAAATTAGTTTGTTTCAAGTTATGTACATGATTATATTCTCAGATTACAAAAAAGAACAACACACACATTGGTATATACATAAAAACAATTGTTTTCGTACAATATTCAATAATAAAATAAAATACATTACATGTATGTATACATGTATTTTGGAATAGAATTAGGCTGCCCATTAACTTGGCGATATTTAACAGCCTGAGTATACTTCTCAAACATCTAAAACAATTAATTTGAAAAAAAGTATATTTTGAACAGGGCAAACGATGAGCATCTGCCTTGATGAACATCATGGTACCAATGTCGCCACCGCGATTACAAAGATATTAAAAGAGGCATAATCGATTTACAGATGGACTATAAACCTCAGCCAGTTTTACAGCAGCCACAGTCTACGCTGTGATGCCTAGTCACTTAATTTACATTCTATAATACCAATACATGCCAAAGAGTTAAACAAACAAAAAAAGATGGTCTTTAAGACATTAAGAGGTAAAAATGCAGGTAAATGTATTTCGATTCATATTACTATGGCACCAATATAATCAGCGTAGTTTTAGAGTTACATGTACTACAAGAAGATTTAACCATTGTACAGCTAGACAATACACCGTGGTCAGTTTTACCGCTTCCCTGTTTAAAGCATTGGCTGCCCTCGCT
>RQTK01000885.1:90397-92897 GCA_003991915.1 Elysia chlorotica
TGGCATGTCCATGGCATATATTTCGTATAACAGCAATGTTATGTTTGGTATAATAGCTAGAGTACATGTATTACAGATTTAATCGGCTATATTCTATGAAAAAAAAAGATTCCACTAAGTACGGGTTCTTGCTTTCTCTTTAAATGGTAAGATAAATATATATTGTGCATTAACGAAATGGAAGGAACGGGGAAATGTTGCTGACACGAATATGGTAGCTATTTCTGATAATAGCACATGTAATGTGGGTATCATTCTTAGAGAGTATTCATTACAGATTGTATCGCTTTTATACTTAACAGTCCACTGAATAAGACTTCCGGTTTTATATCTCAATGGCAATTAAGGGATAAAAAGCGTTTATGTCCCTAGATAATTACATACATATATTAAGTACAGCGTATAGAGTGCTTAGTGCATGTGGTAATTTTCTTAAAGTAGCATTAAAAGGTACTTATAACTAGTATTTATCAAAGTATTTACGGTGGCCTTAGGGTAGAAAGTCGGCCGCCGACGCGAAAGGTCCGTGGTTAGTAGCATGTCGATTTCGATCCGTACTGGTTGTGTCAGTGTCAGTTTAATGTGACCGACTGAGACAAGAGTCATGGTATTCCCGCCCTGTCTCAAATGCGGCGGCACAAAAAATTGCCAGATGTCAGTCTTGAAGCCTGTCCACAATGTAGCCTATATAGGTCTTATGTTGAATGTTAAACTAACTCAACTACAGAACCACAGATAATTTAAAATCGGAAGCCGATGTTCTACCCCAAGGCCTATATAACCTATACAGTTCTGGTGTTGGACGTCAAACTAACTCAACAACAAACCCCTTTTAAATCAATGTGTCCTCCTCCCACGACTTAGTAATCCCAAGAAGTTCACACAGGGATCCCACACCCTCCTATTCAGGACAGAGACCTGGCAGTGGGAACACTGGTTTTTGTCAGGTCACGCCATTGGCGGCCTGACAGTCTGGCACCAACGGCTGGCATCACTGGAGTCAGTCTACTACTACTGGCTACAAAATCTCTATGGGTGAAGCTTTTTTGTAAGATGAACTTTTTTGTCTTTGTTCGTCTCACTGTCTCCTTCTCTTTATCGGCTGAGGCAGGATTCATGGTATCCCCACCCTGTCTCATGTGTGGCAGCACATAAAATTGTCAGACGTCTGTCTTGGGGCCCGTCCACAATAAAGCTTATTATAGTGCTGCTGTTGGACGTTAAACCAACCCAACCAACCAACCAACCATCCTTCTCTTTGTCTATCTCTGTCTGTTTCAATCTATGTCTGTCTCTCTGTCTGTCTCTCTCTTTCTCTCTCACTCTGTCTCTCTCTCTTTCCCCAATTTACACTTGCATCGTTTTATTATATATTGTACCAATAACATCCCCTGTGCTAACGCAACATTATTAGTTGCGCATTGTGGTTCTTTCAGATAGAGGGAATATGCTATTTTTTTCGCCTGTGCTCCTTTTCTTTATAAAATACATTAGGTTATCATGTGAATCATTCTGCAAACAAAAGCGGATCATTTCAAACGGAAAGTCAAAGGAATGTTACTTGTGATGATTTTGAAGCTTATGGATCTACACTAGTTGGAAATCTACAAGCCTTTGATATGCTTTTGCTGATGGAAATGTAAGAATTTGTATATGTATGTAAGTTGTAACTCGCTTTAGATACTTCATTGTGAAACGGTGCGCTATGCAAGACAGTTTTTTTTTAGTACATGTAATAATGCTGTGGATCTATCAATGTATCTCATGTGTTGTAATGTGGAGATACTCACAGCTAGAGTTGCGGACCATGATGTCTCGCAGCATTAGTGGTATGAGTGGTAGATAGGGGGAGGGGGGGTAGATAGATAGATAGATAGATAGATAGATTCTAAGATAGATAGATAGATAGATAGATAGATAGATAGATAGATAGATAGATAGATAGATAGATAGATAGATAGATAGATAGATAGATAGATAGATAGATAGATAGATAGATTGTCTCTCTCTCTTTCCCCAATTTACACTTGCATCGTTTTATTATATATTGTACCAATAACATCCCCTGTGCTAACGCAACATTATTAGTTGCGCATTGTGGTTCTTTCAGATAGAGGGAATATGCTATTTTTTTCGCCTGTGCTCCTTTTCTTTATAAAATACATTAGGTTATCATGTGAATCATTCTACAAATAAAAGCGGATCATTTCAAACGGAAAGTCAAAGGAATGTTACTTGTGATGATTCTGAAGCTTATGGATCTACACTAGTTGGAAATCTACAAGCCTTTGATATGCTTTTGCTGATGGAAATGTAAGAATTTGTATATGTATGTAAGTTGTAACTCGCTTTAGATACTTCATTGTGAAACGGCGATATGCAAGACAGTGACTTATTATAGTACATGTAATAACGATGTGGATCTATCAATGTATATCATGTGATGTAATGAGGAGATAATCACAGCTAGAGTTATGGACCGTGCCGTCTCGCAGTCTCT
>RQTK01000885.1:95397-112512 GCA_003991915.1 Elysia chlorotica
AAAAGACAGTTATGGTCACCGAAATAAACAAATATGTGCATTTAGGATCAAAGTGAGGCTCATCATTATGAAATTAATTGCAATTAGAACAGTTTACATTCTCAGTCAAGTAGGCTGGAAGGCCGAACGAAAAATACCCTCTGAGTATTGTTCTGTCCAAACTTTGATACTTACTTCAAATAAATAGATCATTACTACACTGGTAGTGCAAAAATGTGCTCATCTTATTCCATTTCGTGACTCTGGCCGTTATTTTTGGATAGTCTCGGTAAGGTAACGATCTTTTTGTTTGAAAAGAAAAACAGTCAATTAATGTATAAAATGATCGATTTGTTGTTGTTGTTGTTGTTTTTTAATAAGACTTTTAGCTACAAAATTAAATTAGTGAGTTTAGCATTATTCGCCTTGGTGGGTTACCATAACTGCCAACTTTTGAAAACGCAAATACATATTTTTAGTGTGATTTGTTACTGCAAACCTAATCGATGGCCCAGCTTTTTAGGTTCCTCTATCAATAAGGTTATTGAGCTTCATTATTTTTATAGAAATAATAATGGACATTAGAGGTATTGTGGTGAGTAGATAAACAAAGACGATATAATGGTAACGGACGGATTTAGCAGCGGCGTCCAATAAAAACTCGATCCTAGATTTACGGAACCAATGAGCTACCCCAGAACCAAACCTAAAACGCGATCTTTGTTTTGCTTTGTTGATAACCATCCAACTTTCAGTACAATATAAATCATTTTGTGAACGGACCCGAAACTAATATCTGATAATTTTACGTGTTGCTACGCACGAGACAAGGCGTGGAGACCTGGATATGTCTCAACCGATCGCATTAAACTGACATTTGACCCAACCAGAAGAAAACGAAATCAGGCAAATCTTTTTTTTACTGATCGTCGGACTCGAACCGCGGAACTTTTCTATATGGAGACCAACGTTTTACCACTTGAACCAGTCCATTCCCTCAAAGATGCCATTATGTTAGCCGTTGATGTCATGTATGACGCAAATTTTGTATTGCAGAGACTGCAGACGGAGTGAGATAGAGCGAGACAGGCTGAGACAGTCTTAGACATTGTGCAGGCATGCCAGTTTTTTCTGTCTCGTTCTGCCTTTGTTGTTGTTGTGGCTGCATTTTTGCTTTCAAAGTTTATTTTTTAAAGGGATTTCCCCGCTAATGTGTGTATGTTCTCCTCCATTAGCTCTGACGTGTGTTTGATGCGAGCGCCGTTTATGGGACAGTGATAACAGGCGAAGCAAAGGGAGGCAAAGAACGGCCAGTTTCTTTTTTCTTTTTTTTCTTCGTCTTCTTTTTTTCTCTACGTGTTTTTTTTTAAGAAGGATGGAATGAAGTTTTGTGTCTTTACTACCGTTATGATGATTTTAAACAGCAAGAAAAAAAAACACCTCCTAAAATGAACAAAAGAAGAAACCGCAACTAAAAGAAAAAAATACGAGAAAAACAACAACACAAAAACAAAAACCGAAGAGTAGAAATAACGATTTCAAAAGAGTACAGTTACGTTGAGTGGAGTTGAGTTGGTTTAACGTCCAACTTCAGCACTATATAGGCTATATTGTGGACGGGCCCTGAAACTGAAGTCTGACAATTTTATTTGCTGCCACACACGAGAGGGGAGGGGATACCTTGACTCCTGTCTCAGCCAGTCACATTCAACTGACACCGACCCAACCAGTATGGAGAGGAATTGCTAAGGCTCGAACCACAGACCTTTTGCATCGGAAGCCGATGTTCTACCCAGGTCCACCTCATCTCCCAGAATATAGTTACGATGGATAGATTAAACGGTATCTATAGAGGAAATAGCTCAAACACTCAGAACAATTGTTCTACCCAGGGCCACCGCGTCTCCAAGATAATCATTGTACTTGAAATTTCGAGCACATGATCATCAGATGGAATAAGAGAGAAACAAAAAGAAAAAAAGGAATTTAGATAATCAGACTTCTATACAGACAGATAGTGTAAAAACAATCTGTGTATTGTTTTACGTCCTAAATTTTTCCCAAAGATTCTCTACAGAAACTAATAACATCAGTTAAGATTTAACCGGCGGACCTCCAAGTCATGACTTCCGAGCACTAACCTATAAGCTTCACTGGCGCCCCGAAAGATTTTACGAAGTAACTGTAACATCAATTATCCCTTTTTTTAAAAATCAAACTCTGTTAAAGCCGCCATGAACGAGAACAGGCTTTGCGATCAAAGGCTTTTGGTTAAAACGGAGACAAAAAGAAGGGGGGGGGAAGTGGCTCATGTGGTAGAGCGTTCGTCCTCAGATCAATCAGGAGGTCTACGGATATAATCCCACGACCGGCAGGTTTATTTTTCCGATATTCGCCCACTGTAACAGGCTAAGTCAATGTCAGTATAGAACTTTTTTTGCCGAATTCTCTGAGTCCAGTCATAAAGTGGGGCGCGGTGGCCTTGGGGTTGAACATCGGCTTCCGATGCAAAATGTCCGTGGTTCGAGCCCTGGCGATTTCGCTCCCTACTAGTTAGGCAGGTGTCAGTTTAATTGGACCAGCTGAGATTGGAGTCATTGTATCCCCGCCCTGTCTCAGCACATAAAATTGTCAGAGTTCAGTCTTGAGGTCCGTCCACAATGTTAGCCTATATAGTGCTGATGTTGGACGTTAAACCAACCCAACTACAACTAACAACTCCTTAAGTTGAGATAAAGCTAGGATAGGACGTCGATGCGGCTTCCTCACCAATCGTCCTCGTTGCACCAGGTTCCCTTTTATCGCAAAGCCTGTGGTGCCTGTGAAAAGGCAACAGTTACTGAGTCGGAGTACTGTCGGCCTCAGGTGTTAAGTTTGTCCGTGATGGAGTGGTCAGTTACACTGACGTTAACGGTCAAGAGAGTCAGTCTGCTAATCAGGGGTTGGAGAGGGTAGTAGGAGCAAGAGACCCGCCAACGCGAGAAGCCTTCAATGAGTACCATTGTTGTTGTTGTTGTTGTTGTTGTTGTTGTTGTTGTTGTTGTTGTTGAATGTGTTTAACGTCCAACATCAGCACGTTATAAGCTATATTGTGGGCGCGCCGGAAAACTGACGTCTGACAATTTTATGATCGTATGACCCTTTGCGTTATACGATTATCTTTGTGTAAGCGTAAAACTAAGAGAGAGAGTGAGAGAGAGAGATAGATAGATAGATAGATAGATAGATAGATAGATAGATAGATAGATAGATAGATAGATAGATAGATAGATAGATAGAGAGATAGAGAGAGAGAGAGAGAGAGAGAGAGAGAGAGAGAGAGAGAGAGAGAGAGAGAGAGAGAGAGAGAGAGAGAGAGAGAGAGAGAGAGAGAGAGAGAGAGAGAGAGAGAGAGAGAGAGAGAGAGAGAGAGAGAGAGAGAGAGAGAGAGAGAGAATAAGAGAGAGATATTAAGATACAGGCAGACACAGACAGGGCGACAGGGAGACATAAATTCTCTCTTACAAAACAATATCACTTTTTTGTGTTAAGGTTGGCAGTTCTGACCCTTGTCGGTATCACCCACCAGGTCGGTACAGTTCACATCTCATCAGGGTCTGGCACATATCTCGCCCACCAGACAGACCAGAGTGGTCCCAAGCACCTGTTTTCGATAGCAAAGACCCCCAGATAGGCCACTTAAGGCCCCCAAGCTTACCCCGTGTGATAACGACCCAGTTTAGCTTCATTGTAGACCAAGAAAGATAGCCTGAAACTGTGCAGTTCTTCTATTTAATGTTTTTTAGATTGCCTAAGTTTTTTTAGGGCCTACATAGCTCTACTAATTTTCTCTGTTCTTCTATTTATTTTTTTAGATTACCTTAGTTTTTAGGGCCTACAAAGCTCTACTAATTTATTTCTCTAGACCACCAGGGCCCTCAATGTCAGTTTAATGTGACCGACTGAGACAGGAGTCATGGTATCCCCGCCCTATCTAGTGTGTGGCAGCACATAAAGTTGTCAGACGTCAGTCTTGAGGCCCGTCCACAATATAGCATGGATAGTGCTGATGTAGGACGTTAAACCAACTCAACAACAACAACCACTATAGCCCCAAACTTACCCCAGGTGGTAACGAGACTGTTGAGCTTCAGTCTAGACCAGATATTTGTTTTTACACTGTGCTGGTAGGACCGATATCCCCAAATTGTTAGGGCCTGTATATCTTTACTGTACTATTATTTTACAGGTACGATATAGCTCACTTATTGCAATAGTTTGTTTATTTTGGTGATTTCGGAACTTTTATAAAAGAATCGCCACAGAAGCGAAAGGGCTGGGTGGAGAGTGGGTGGAAATGGTGCAAAAAGCAGAGCAGTCGTCTTCATATAGTGAGGACCCCGGTTCGGAATCCACGATCGGACAGTTTATGTTTTTTTTTTAAAATCCAATTTCGTCCGCTACTGGTTGAGTCGGTGTAAATATATCGTGACCTGCTAGAGACAGTCGGGCTATTTTTTGTTCATTTTTCCTCCCTGTAACTATTTAGGTCTGGGTCAATATAACGTAACCAGCTGAGACAGGAGTCCTGGTATCCTTGCACTATCTCTGAATAGCAAAACATTAATTTTTCAAACTAAAGTCAGCATTAGGGCCCGTCCACAATATAGCCTTGCTGCTTATGTTGGACTTTATGAATTCAACCTACACACTCACCCCCTAACTCACCCATAATCGTGCACTTGCCATTACAACCTCCCCCTCCCCCCCACCCCCACCCCCAACCTTTACATCTCAACCAAATCCACCCTGAGTGAGTAAGTTGTAAAGTTCCTGCTCACTCTGATACACTGTGCCAGTCACACTCCCCCTGCTGATAACTCCAGCTCTCAGTCCACTCACGTCGAACAGCACGTGCACACATTCCGCTATGATACAGGTCGGTGATAATGATAACACGAAGGGTACGATCAGGGCAAGCTGACCCTTAATGCCCTATTGACTTGTCTGTTTCTACGATTTCTTGAGCAAATACTTTAAAACAGAAACAAAAATAAATATAAGCAAAAAAATTTTTTTTAAAATAAACAAATAAATAAAAATATGTAAATAAATAAGAAAGAACAACAACATTTCACTAAACCATCGATGAAATGGAATTCCTTAGTTTAACTTATCGAAATCAAAATGGGGACCTTTGGCTAGGAAATGCGATACTATATGTCTCGAAGCTCTGGGAGGCGCGGTGGTCCAATAGAACATCGGCTTCCTACGCAAAATGTTTGGGTTCGAGCCCTGGCGATTGCGCACCCTAGTGGTTGGGTCGGTGTCAGAAGGGTACGAACATGGCAAGCTGACCCTTACTGCCTTACCGACTTGTCTAGACGATTGCTTCAGCAGATACTTTAAAGCAAAACGAAAATCTTTTTTTTTAATATAATTTTTTTTAAAATAAACAAATAAATATAATAAATAAAAATAAAAAATAAGAAAAAAAAAACAACATTTCACTGGACGATGGATCAAATGAAATTCCTTAGTTTAACTCGTAGAAACCAAAATGGGGACCTTTGGTTAGAAAATCTCATACTGTACGCCTCGAAGCTCTCAAAAAAAGATCCCATGGGGCCAACCATCCGTTCAGACTGAGATATCCGATATTCCACCAGTCTAAAACTACTGAAACTGCACTGTTATAATTTTCTACTAAAAGTACTTATTATTAAGTAAAATATACGAATTTGATTTTTCCAGAAAAATTCATTTAGAAGAACAATACTTAATACAGGAAAAAGATGTTCTGAGAAATATATTCCTAATAAACAATAGTTTTTAAAAGGATTTTATGAAGTTTTCTCGAACAAAAATGTGTGTAGGATTTAATATACTTAAAAAACTTTTGTCAACAGAATTAATCTATAGAATGTTCCATTATGATTTAACTTAAAAGCTAAAAATTCAAAAATAATGAGGGCCAGATGAAAATTAGTCTAAAACAAGGTTTGTTCGGCATTATATCACACGTGTTTGGATCACTTTTTGCAAGATTAATTGGGTAAATAAATACTTGATCTACGCTATTATTTAAATGTTGTTTTTATTTTTTATTTTGTCTGGGTTGTTTTAAACGTCCGCTTTTGGGGGGACAAGACAGATATGTTCGTTTTCTCATCCCAAAACCATCATTATTTTTCTCAAAATTCCTTATTTCCTCAATGTTCCCCCGTTTTCCCACACTTTCCTCAAAGCTCTCTACTCCCGGAAATTGAAACAAGATTAATACTAACAGTATTTATCAAGCTGGATTACCACACTTTCCCCAAAGCTCTCTACTCCCCGGAAATTTGAAATAAGATTAATAGTAACATTATTTATCAAACTGGATTGTATTGAAAAACTGGCACTTGTGGTCAGAGCTATGACGGTTTTTTTCCCACACAAAATGTGCCTGTCATAGACAGGTGACGGATGTCAGTATTTTATGTACTCTGAGAGTGTTTTCTTGGTATTGTGTTAGTATTGTGTGATTACTATGTTAATACTATGTAAATAGTATAAAATTACAGTTTAAGAACTTTGTGAGTACTCTGAGAGGGCTTGCTTTGTACTATACTAGTACTGAGTGAGTACTGTGTGAAGATTTCCTAAGTACTATGTTAGTACTGTGTGAGTAATCTGATAGTACTTCCTTTGTATTCTATTATTACTGAGTGAGTACTGTGTGAAGACTGCTTAAGTACTATGTTAGTACTGAGTGAGTACTGTGTAAAGACTTCCTTAGTACTATGTTAGCACTTAGTGAATACTGTGTAAAGACTTCCTAAGTACTGTTAGTACTGTGTAAAGACTTCCTAAGTACTATATGAGTCTTATGTAAAGACTTCCTAAGTACGAGTCTGAGAGGGCTTGCTCTGTACTTCCTAAGTACTGATTGAGTACTGTGTAAAGACTTCCTTAGTACTATGTTAGCACTTAGTGAATACTGTGTAAAGACTTCCTAAGTACTATGTTAGTACTGTGTAAAGACTTCCTAAGTACTATGATAGTACTTGCTTTGTACTGCATTAGTACTGAGTGAGTACTGTGTTAAGACTTCTTAAGTACTATGATAGTACTTGCTTTGTACTGTATTAGTACTGTGTGAGTACTGAGTGAGTACTATGTAAATACTTCCTAAGTACTATATGAGTGTTATGTAAAGACTTCCTAAGTACGAGTCTGAGAGGGCTTGCTCTGTACGGTATTAGTACTGAGTGAGTACTGTGTGAAGACTTCCTAAGTACTATGTTAGTACTGGGAGTACTGTTTGCGCATACCACTGCCATACGTGACAGGCGGGGCTGTCTGGCAGTCTAGCAGGTATGTAAACTGATGTGAGAGGCCTGGGACTGGCCTGACGTGCGGTGTTGTGTGCTGGACTGGAGGGGGTCTGGTTCTTGTCTCAGCGTTCTGCCAACTGGACCACACCAGAGACCTAACGATTACGGGGGTAATAGTGGAAGTGAAGACGGTAGGAAGGGAATCTTCAACGGCGTCCAATTATTGCGGTACCTTACACTTAAGGAGGAAATAGACTGAATGATCAGAAAGTCAGAGTTGAGTTGGTTTAACGTCCAACGTCAGCACTATATAGGCTTTATTGTGGACGGGCCTCAAGACTAACGTCTGACAATTTTATGCTGCTACACACAAGACAAGGCGGGGATAATATGACTCCTGTCTCAGCCGTCACATTATACTAGTATCGACCCAACCAATTACAGGGGGGAAAATCGGACAAATAAATCTGCAGGTGGTGGTATTTCATCCACGATCCTCTTGATCTAGAGACCAATGCTCTACAACTTGGGCCGGTTCGCACCACAAAAAAGAGGAGCCAAAATAATAAGCAATTACCAAATCAACTGAAGTGAACACATGTTTGCATAACGAGTGTTAAAATATTTTATTTATTTTAAATTAGTATTATAGTTAGAACAGAAGGATACCCAGGGCGTACTTTTTGTCAAGCGCACAATCCTACTAGACTTAAAAATGTAAATTCGCCTAACATTTCCATGTTACCGACTGAGACCGTAGTCATGGTATCCCCGTCCTCTATCGTGTGTGGCAGTACATAAGATTGTCAGTCGTAAGTCTTGGGGCCCGTCGCCGTAATTGACTCCCTAGAGGAACATAGGAGACGCTAAACCCTATTGAGAACATTTTCGTGGCACATAGCTAGCTCGCATTGTTTCTAAATAAATTAAAAACATTTTTTTCTGGCGGCCCTGCCAGTCACAGTTGGATACCCCCAGAAAACCCCATGCCGAATTGGCGTAATTATGTTATCCATTAACATCATGCAATTCGCAAAGGCTCCAGTGACCGACTAAGTGTATACATTGTACTGTGTTTATACCATGAGAGCGTTGGTTTAACGGTCGGAGTAGAAGATACAAATAAATACACGGGGCTATGGGTACTGTTATGATTTGGGTTTGGGGGCGGACAGTTTGAAAGATCTGACAGTGTTTCGGACGGAATCCGACGTATAAAAATAATGTGTTTGGGTGGAGAAACAAAGTGAAGGGAGGAAAGGAGAAAACTAAGATTGAGATAGAAGGAAAACAGAGGGAGGGGTACAAGATAGATAGATAGATAGATAGATAGATATTGTGGACTCATGGTAACTGAAACAAAATAAATAAATAAATAAAAGAACGAAAGAGGCACTAAATTCTAATTTGTTTCGCTATTCCATAAAATTGTAATCTATTTTTTCTTAAGCACATCTCAGTAAGCTTTCAACTTTCAACTTTGAAAATATGCAAATAAGACGTCTAAAGGCAAGAGTCAGACTTTACTACGACGTTATAAATAGAAAAATGTTGACAATTTTCATTGACAGCAGAAAAATTTCAAAGTGCAGAAAATTTTTATCCAAGTCAGACTTGGGTAAATGCCCAATATAATTATGTCAAAACTTAACTTAAATGGTAAGAACACAAAATATGATGTTTTTATGGACAAGAGCAGACTTGATAAAATTATGTAGTTGTCAAAACGTTTGTAAATAGTCTTTAAATTCTTTCATCCGTTTTATATGTTTTTGTGCCCTTGGTCAAAAATCTCTTAGACAGAAGAATGATTAACCAGATATATAACTTTTTTTCAAGCGGGTAAATCAGTAATAAGAAAACCCCATGCCGAATTGGCGTAATTATGTTATCCATTAACATCATGCAATTCGCAAAGGCTCCAGTGACCGACTAAGTGTATACATTGTACTGTGTTTATACCATGAGAGCGTTGGTTTAACAGTCGGAGTAGAAGATACAAACAAATACACGGGGCTATGGGTACCGTTATGATTCGGGTTAGGAGGCGGACAGTTTGAAATATCTGACAGTGTTTCGGGCGGAATCCGACGTATACAATAAATGTGTTTGGGTGGAGAAACAAAGTGAAGGGAGGAAAGGATAAAAATAAGATTGAGATAGAAGGAAAGAGAGGGAGAGATAGATAGATAGATAGATAGATAGATAGATAGATAGATAGATAGATAGATAGATAGATAGATAGATAGATAGATAGATAGATAGAAAGAGAGAGAGATAGAGAGGAGAGAGAGAGAGAGAGAGAGAGAGAGAGAGAGAGAGAGAGAGAGAGAGAGAATATCAGTCTGAGCGTGCAAAAAAGCAATTTATTAATGTTTTAATAAAATTCGAATAGACTGTGATATTAAAGAATATTATGGACTCATGGTGACTGAAACAAAATAAATTATATATAAAAAAAAGAAAGAACGAAAGAGGCACTAAATTCTAATTTGTTTCGCTATTCCATAAAATTGTAATCTATTTTTTCTTAAGCACATCTCAGTAAGCTTTCAACTTTCAACTTTGAAAATATGCAAATAAGACGTCTAAAGGCAAGAGTCAGACTTGAGGAAATGTCCAATAAATGTCAAAACGTAACTTAAATGGTAAGATTTTCACAGCAGAAAAATTTTCAAAGTGAAGAAAGTTGCTATCCAAGTCAGACTTTGGGAAATGCCCAATATAATACATGTCAAAACTTAACTTAAATGGTAAGAACACACAATATGATGTTTTTATGGACAAGAGCAAACTTGATAAAATTATGTAGTTGTCAAAACGTTTGTAAATAGTCTTTAAATTATTGTATCTGTTTCTTATGTTTTTGTGCCCTTGGTAAAAAATGTAAATCTCTAAGACAGAAAAATGGGGAACCGAAACGTATAACTTTTTTTCAAGCGGGTAAATCAGTAATTATGGTGGTATCGAGAGCTGAAACCACTCATCCACTCATATGATAAGGGATATGAAGTTGAGGATGAAAAAATTACTTTGTACAAGACTGTACAGAGTGTCCCAATGGGGGGAAAGGACAAAAGGGAGTAAGGTTTTATATATTTTGGGGGGGGGGGTTGTGGGTTTTTTTGTTTTTGTTTTTTGTTTGTTTTGAAACACTCTCTGTCTGTCTGTCCGTCTGTCTGTCTGTCTGTCTGTCTGTCTGTCTGTCTGTCTGTCTGTCTGTCTGTCTGTCTGTCTGTCTCTCTCTCTCTCTCTCTCTCTCTCTCTCTCTCTCTCTCTCTCTCTCTCTCTCTCTCTCTCTCTCTCTCTCTCCAAGCATGAGCGTATAGAGCGACGGGCCCAGATACTAAGTTCTGACATTTTTACAATTTGCCACGCTTAAACACACTGTACATAAACAGTACGGAGGTCTCAGATCTATAGTCTCAGTCGCTCGAACACCTATAGATCTACACTCACACTAAACCAACCAGTATGAGGCGAAACCCGACAAATAACCGTTCCCAATTGTGCTTTCGAACCAAATGCCTCCAATTTCAATTGGGAGCCCAACACTCTACCATTTACATCGGCTCGCCCCGCGGAAGTCTCTGGAATAATTTTTTTCATACATGAAGGCCCTATGCTTTTGGCTTTAATATTAATTTTTAAGTTAGGACTGTGGCGCAAACCTAGTATATATATATATTCATCACATCCTATCTATTTTAAGATTACGATGCAATCTTGATTAAAGGACACATGAATAGACAAGTTTAACAAAAATTTAAAAAAGTAGGTAGGAAAATATGAGCTCTGCTTTACATGCATTAATCTGATCCAATGTTTAAATACATAATTATTATTTTTTACAGACGAGTGATTAATTCTAGAGCAACAATTTCATTCTGGATGTTTAAAAGAGGTTAAAGCACACGAATTGAAAAAAATATGTACTTACACTACAAATTAGATTTATGCGCGGTTTTTTTTTCTTGTTAAAGAAGCTCCGCCTTTCTAGGAAAGTGGAACAATAACTGACACTATTTACTCAACACATTAGGGTTCACATTGAATTTTGTGTACAGTCATGTAAGCAGTGAATTTACACACAGATAAAATGCATTGTTTTTCAAACATAATTCTGTTCCACGTTTTCGTAGAACCAAGGAAAAAAGCGCATAACTATGTTACCCATGTTGCGCGTTTATATTTTGATGATTTCCATTTATTACAGTTATCGTGTTCATCTAATAGGAGGTCGGTATAAAATGATTTTGTTGCCTGTATATTGACTTGTAGAATAACCGCGGTTGTTTTAATTTTATAGCAAGCCAATCTTCACTGGTACGAAACACAGATAAAGCGTTATTTCATCTTTTATTTTGTTCACGCACTGTGTTTTTAATCTGGTCTTTAAATACATGTTACCAGATAACCAAACACACATAGAGGAAAAAAAGTACCTAAATCATAAAAAAGATGAAATACATGTTTGCAGTCGAAATGTTTTGCGAAAGCATCAATCAATGAATTTTTAAATCACGAATGAAATATGAATATTTTGTTTACAATTTTTTTGACAAAAGTGTATGAAACCAAATATTGACGACAGTCAATGCGTAAAGACAATTCTATTAATTTTTGTTGTTGTTGTGAACTTTCAATAAATGGAATTTCATTATGGAATGCAGGAATATTTTCATACAAGTAAAAAACGTGATTTTCACATGTCTTAATACAATTACTCTAAGCCATACATATCAATGTGAATCAAGGCTAAAAAAAAACAAAAAAGGAAAAAGGACAACAAACAAAAAATTCACCATATGGCACCATCACAGAGAAGTCAAAATTTTACAACAATTATTAGTGAAATCGATTGGCGTCGTTTATCTATAGTGTATGCACTTTGTTTAGATCAATTATTCATAATTGTTGTTGCTGAGTAGGGTGAAAAAGATGGTACCATATTCATCATAGCGAACCTTGGTTGATAATAAATAGAGATAGAAAAGATAGACCACTGTTATCATTGTTACGCGACATTAGTTTCAAAGGAAGTAAATATTTCGATACAGATTTGAAGGATTCGAGAACAGGGAGGAATAAAATGAATATCAATCGAGGCTTCCAAAAATAGCAGATCAAGTCAACAGAGAAGACAAACTTGGCATTTAGAGTCCAAGTAAAATAGAAATAGTTCGATCATTTCTCGTAATTGCAGTGTAGGCTGAGCAGGCTGAACAAAAAATTCTTTCTAAGTATCAATCTGAACTAAATCTCATGAAAGATACATCACTGTTAGACTTGTTACATTAAAAAGCTGTTCACTCCAATAATTTCGGTGACTTGGCATGTTATTAAACCTCGACTCAGACCCAAATTTGACCCAGTTTGAAAAAAATTGTGTTTTGTGGGCTGAACAGAAAATACTGCCTGGGTATCGGTCTGTCCTAACCATCACAGTAATTTTAACAAAATAGATCAGTATTGTTCTTATTAAGCAACATTTTTTTTTGCTCACGTAGGTCAATTCGGTGAATTGGCCTGTACTTGCGGAGGTCTTGGTATCAATGCAATTAAGCAAAATTACATTATATTAAATTATCCGCTACTTTGTCGGTTCGTTAGCTAAAGGAGTGTCATTTTAAATAAATTTTGTAGTTTAAGGGGACTTTGTTTTTGTACGCACGACATTTTTCCTTTGCCAATAATTTTCACAGACACTTTGTTTCAATTTATCTGGGATTAAATAACCTAATATAATTTTGCCATCACATTTAGTTGCCATCTATTTTTTGTACTAATCAACGCTCTATTGGTAGTTAACAAATTATTGATTTAATAAATTTTGTAATCTTAAAAAAACCCACCAAAGCGATACTAAGTTTTACCAAATCATAGAAACAGAGAACAATATTAACAAACAAAAATATTTAACTGAGAAGTGAACAGGTTTGTTTTAAAAGCCTACATATATTAACCATGTATAAGTATTGAAACATTGTATAAATAATGCTTCCACATTTCTGTATTTGTTGTAAATACTTTTTACGACTTTGTTTACTATGATTTTTTTTTCCTTATTTGCATCATGTCATAAATCTAAATCATAATCTTTATTACTTGAGCGTCGCAATTTTTCACGTTTTCAAATCAAAATAATAATTAAAAAAAAAATGGATGGAAAGAAAGGAAAAATTTAAAAGATAATTTAGGCTTTAATTTTCCCTTGAAATAGATGACGGCTTCATGCTTTCGCGCTGCATGTTAGCATTAAAAAATCAGAATTATTTTTGAAGATTTTAAATAATAAAAATTTAGGTGGTTTGTTTTTAAAATTCAATTGATGTTGAAATTATTGTACAATTAACACAATCTATAACAATTACCCACCGACATTGATAAGTTTGAAAATTTTCAAGTATTCCCTTTGATTTTTGAACACCTTTGAATAAAATAAGACAGCATTTTTGATTTTCCCATTCTGGTTAGTGTAATAAAAGTGTCGGAGATTGAGACGGCTGGTTCTATATAGGGTTTGATGTCTCATAGGTTCCTCTAGGAACTCCTATACGGCGACGGTCCCAAGACTTAGGTCTGACAATTTTATGTGCGGGGATACCAGGACTTCTGTCTCAGCCGTTCCTATTATACTGACACCGACCCAACCATTTGCAGGGGACAAATGCCGAACAAAAAAATCTGCCGATTGTTGGATTAGATCAGAGGACTTCCTGATCTGAAGATCAACGCTCTACCACATGAGCCAGTTCGTCCCCAATGGATGCAGTTAATATCATATTTAATTTTCTCCGCTCTGCGTTGCATGCAGGCATCGTTAAAAAGTATTGCCAGATATTCATCTTTTAAACAGCTCAACCAAAAATACTTTAAGTAACCTACTTTTTAGCGCCCATTAGTAACCCTGCTAGACAAGGTTGAAAAATACAAACAAACGAATACAAACATTTTAAAATATATCCTGATATTCATTTTTTAACCCGATAACCAAATAATTATAATATAAGGTAGCGCCCAAAAGTAACCCTGCTAGGCCAGGTTAAAAAAAGAACAACAAAACAAATCAATTGACAAACTAATACAAACATAGATAACATACACGGATTGGCTAGAATTAGAGGGAAGCCAGGCTTACCTTGCATGGATGAGAGCTGGTTGTAATGGGAGACCTGATGACTCCAAGGGTTAAACACACACTCCTGCCCCGAGGTTTGAACTCCAGACGCTATACAGTGACCCAACACACTGCTGAGGCTCTCACTACCTACTAGACCACCCAAACTCCCGGCGGCACCAACACCGAACCCGGCTATGGACTCTAACCTGTGGCTCGCGGGTTCGATACTCGCCAAGTCTTTAGTGATGTTGTTGTTGTTGTTGTTTATGTTGATGATGCTGTTTCGGGAATTAGGACTGCTGTCACCGTTGATGCTGTTGTCGTTGTTGGTGCTGCTGGTGGTAGCTGATGTTGTTGTTGATGTTGGTGGTGTGGTTGTATCAGCACCCTCCTGCATGGGGTCCAGTCCCGAGGGTCCTGTCATGAGCGAAGTGATGCTGAAGTCCTTGGCTCGCGGGGACAGAGGACAAGCCGCGTCCATCAAACTCTGGGGGCCTGGACCTGTGTGATCTCTGACCGTCCTCCTTGGTCAGTTAGACCAGGTCAACAAGTTAACGGGTTTACAGTCCTGGTAGTTCACACTTTACACAAAGCCGGGAAAAATCAGACCTAGAGAATGATGTACATGTAGTTACACACACTTTTCACAAAGCCGGGAAAGTCAGACCTAGAGATGTAGACGTTGTTACACTCGGCACAGTGCGTCAGTGTTTGATCACTTACTGCTCACCTATTGTTGCTGAGGAAACCACCAAGAGGGTTATTGCCAGGCCCTATAGCTCGCAACGCAAACTTAGGTTTTGTGAAGCAGTGGTGCATATATCTCATGTCGGATACAGGATTGTAATACCAGCTGAAAAACAAGAGAAAAATTATATAATTTCATTTATTTTTTAGACTACTTAATTATTACGTGTTATAAAGATGCTTTAGATCTAAAAGAATTAAAGATACATATTTAGATTGATTTTTATACCGAAAAAAAAAGCATGAGGGTCCTAAAATCGTCAACTCACAAAAACATTTCTGTAGCATAAGCTAAAAAATACTTTTTTAAATCCTCTTTCGCGTTTCTGTATATATATCAGGACTTTCACACCTGGCCTTCTAAGTATACATCCAAAATTAACATCGCTGTAGTTGTCTCTAATTCTAAATAAACGTTTAAATAAATCAAAATTAATTTATTGTAGTAGGGGAAATTCTTGTTTAAAACTAAAGAGGGAACACAACTCCATAAAACTCAACACAATATAAAATCAAAGTCTCTGAAATGAAAACTCAGGCGGGAAAAAATCCGTTAACATAAGACAATACAATTATCAATCTTGCCAAGAATTTCCTAGTTGGGCCTACTGACTTGGATAAAGCAATACAAATACTACTAGACAGTAACTGTTCTACGCCGTCACTTCATCATTAGTCACGGTGTCGAGGCTCAACGGCTTGTCTCAGAGATTTAGATATTAGATCTAAGGACCTCGGCGAAGGTGAACCAATCGCTAGAAGCGGCTCATCCTCTGAGTCTAAAGCAGCCGGTAGATCTAGATTCTAGATTTAGATCTATGTGTGGCAAGGCCGATAGGCTAAGTTTATCTTCTATCGTCTGTCGTCTATCGTCGCCAGAACCCCCTTCAATCTTTGGGGTAAGAAGGTGATGAACGCTGCTCAAATTGGCGACGGATTTTCGCTATCACCTGAAGTTTCACACCCTTGGTTGAACTGTCTCCGCGCCTCTCTGAGTTTCACAGATTCACAGATTCACAGTTTCACAGTTTCACGGTTTCACAGTTTCACACTCACCTTTCTAAATTTAAGGATAATTTTGAAAAAGAAAAAAATGAAAAGGAAAAGTGGAGAGATCAATATCCTCTACGTCTGTGCTGTAGTGGTACGGCAGATCTCGGTACGGTGTTTGAGGTGGTGAGGTCTAGAGTAAGAGAGTTGAGTAAATGGCTGAATGCTACTACATGTAGTTCTATAATTCCCCTACCGGGTCTATCACTCTATCACTAGATTCTATATCCGTGCGAATCGGAGGATCTGCTAGCGACACAATTAGACGTCTTGGGAACAGTGCGGACAGAACACACACGCAATTGGTGCGATAAACAGTCTGGTTGAGTGACAAGTAGGATGTGGCAGGATTCTAGCATCAGGGAACGCCCACTTTCTTTCCATCACCCTACCTTCATCCCCATCCCCTCAATATCTCTGTCTTATTCCTCATACCCTCCCACACCCACCCCCACCCCCAAATCCCCAACCGCTTTCTCCCTTCATCTCTTTTTCATCCCTCATAACCAACCCCCTGTTCCGAGCCTCCAAATCCAGTCCTCCCTCCCCCAAACCTCCACCACCATATCACTTCCATCCAGGCTCCTGTATCAAGTACAATGTATCTCTCAGATTAGTTCCTCCTCTCACTTGTTTGGTTCATCCCAGCCGCTCCGCGCGTATCGTGTAGAGAGCGCTAGAGACTAGAGACAAAGTAAAGATCATGTAGAGACCAGTGATGGTACCGCTCCGGCAGCCCCCAGCCCTGCCCATTGTGAGTTCCAAACATCCAGTTAGCCTGGCACGGTCCTCAGCCAATCACAGACAAGCTGGCTCTTCAGTACCGTCGCTTCCAGGCGCTCTGTAATTTGTACATTGCACTATGAGCATACACCGTGCACTGTTTGAGCCGTGAGAGGAGAGGGAGGAGGAGGAGGG
>RQTK01000885.1:114609-124994 GCA_003991915.1 Elysia chlorotica
AGAGAGAGAGAGAGAGAGAGAGAGAGAGAGAAAGAGAGAGAGAACGAGAGATGGAGAGAGACAGATAAACATACAGAGAGACAAAGACAATATTAATATATACAGATAAATTTGACAGGCAGAGAGACAGACAATGAAATTTAGAATACATAACAGACTGACATTTAATCAGACAGACAGACAAACAGACAGACAGACAGACAGACAGAAAGTCAAACAGACACTGAAATTTACAAATACTTAACAGGCAAACAGTTAGTCAGACAGATTGACAGACAGGCAGATAGACAGTCAAACAGATAGACAGACAGGCAGACAGAAGGACAGACGGACAGACAGACATACAGAAAGAAAGACAGACAAAAACATAGTAGATCTATCTGACAGACAAACCAAGTTAATTTTTCCGACGTGCTCTAGATATCGTCGTCGACTTGTGCACTGGTAGACCTCTCGCCCTGATAGGCAGTGAGGAAAACATCAAACCTGCGTGCCTAGGGCATCTCTGATTAGAGCTTGGCAGCTCGGGTTTATCAGCCTGGCCAGTAGCACAGTATCACAGCACCTTGTGTCGACTCGGTACATTGTACATTTACTTCATTGTTCTAACTCTAAGAGGTCATATGGGCGAGACAGATTCTCGGCCCTGCGAGAAATCAATTGAAGGCCTACTGCTAGGTCTAGTTCCTAGTTTTAGCAGTAAGTCAGCACTCATGTTATTATTTTGAATCTTGAATGCTAGCACGATCCTTGCGATTGTTCTCCATCTCTAGTACGCAGTTATGTACGCTTAGGTCTAACTCCATTGGAACTTTGGAGACATGCACTTCATTGTTCTAACTCCATTGGAACTTTGGAGACATGTACTTCATTGTTCTAACTCCATTGGAACTTAGGAAATCGGTACTTCAGTGTTCTAACTCCATTGGAACTTAGGAGACATGCACTTCATTGTTCTAACTCTATTGGAACTTAGGAGACATGTACTTCATTGTTCTAACTCCATTGGAACTTAGGAGACATGTACTTCATTGTTCTAACTCCATTGGAACTAAGGAGACATGTACTTCATTGTTCTAACTCCATTGGAACTTAGGAGACATGTAATTCAGTGTTCTAACTCCATTAGAACTTAGGAGACATGCACATCATTGTTCTAAATTCATTGGAACTTTAGGATACATGTACTTCATTGTTCTAACTCCATTTGAACTTAGAAAACATGTACTTCATTGTTCTAACTCCATTCAAAGGAGACATGTACTTTATTGTTCTAACTCCATTGGAATCTAGGAGACATGTACTTCATTGTTCTAACTCCATTGGAACTTAGGAGACATGTACTTCATTGTTTTAACTCCATTGGAACTTAGAAGACATGTATTTCATTGTTCTAACTCCATTGAAACTTACAACGAACAATTTACCCCTTAGGCGACGTATTCTTTGAAGTGCTACATGGCTACTGTTTTGTTTTTGGTTGGATGGGAAGAAGTGGAAAAGGGAGGGGACGGGGAGAGGGGGAGGGAGAGAGGGGGGGGGGGGGGGAAGGCTTCGCATGTTTATTTACAAAGCTCAATTATTATTAGTTTTTAATTGTTGGAATAATAACTGCTATAATATTTTTTGTGTTTCCTTCCTTCTCTATCTGGGTTATAAAGTTTCTTTTACTTGATTAGTTTCTATTGCTGTAATGTTAGATGTAGCACTCCGTGTATTATCTATTTGCTTAAATATTTTTTGCCGTAATGAGCATAAGATATACATAAAGATGTATCGCCACTCAACGCTCCGATCTTATCTAACATAAACAATGAACCAAGCATTTTACATTACATTGCTGTTGTTTCAATGAATAAAACCGTACTTCTGTGCTGTTTAGTATGTGCGAATATATCAAGGAACAAAAAAATGAAGAAAAAAAACAGCAACAAGTAAACACACAACCAACAAGCTAACAACAACAGCAACAACAACAGCAAAAAAACCAGCAACAACATCGACAACACAACAACCACAATAACAACAAAAACAACAACAGCAACTACAACCTTTCCACTACAGGTACGTATACGCAAATGGAAGATATAAATAAAATTAGAGAAAAAGGTATACGCAAATAGAAGATATAATTAAAATTAGAGAAACAACAATAATATCAACAATAATTATCGTCAACACCAACAACAACAAAAACAGCAACAACAACACCAAGATTATAAAACGACATCATGGTCATATTTTCATAGTTTTAACTAGACCAAAATCGCCCTCTGAATTCTACCTTTTTATTTTCATATCGTTGTAAACTTTATAATTTCTTTTGTTGTATGAGGGATGAATCTGTATTCTGTATAACCGATGTTAACTGGTATCCTCGTGTATAGCCCATGTTGTTCTCTTTTGGCTACGGCTTTAGAATAACGGGATCACGACGACCAATTAATTTTTTTTAAATGTTATCTGTTTACAAGTTCCTTTACCCGATAGCGTTTTAACAACAGTAGTGTTAGAACATGTTAAACTCAGCGCAGGAGCAAAACTTGAACGGAAATTCCCGCACCCAAGACAACAGCCATCCGCCTGGTGCAAGTACAAGAGATCCCAAACAAGCACCATCAGCGACAGACAGGAATTTCAGGCGTTTTACACAGTCGCCCTGTGGAATGGTTAGCTGTGTTTTACAGTTGCTGAAAAAAGGACAAACATAAGTAAACATGTACTGTATTTACACTCATGTTCGAATCATTGCTTTGCGAATTTTTAAAGGCAATGACGATTATAATGATTATACTAGTGGTGATGAAGACGATTGTGGTTGTACTGATGATAATTAGGATGACAGTTATAAGAAAAACGTTGAAAATAGCACCACTAGCACCACTAGACAAAACCGATGAATCTTAAACAGTAACCTCTCTCGTATCTTGATTAAAGATACTTCAAAAAATTTTCAAATGAAGGAGTAAACTAAAAACCTCGGTATCTATTTCTACATAAAAACGTATTGAAAAATCACGTGTGTTTTCAACTATAAATAGATTGTCTTTAACAGATTCCTGCGAAATTAATATAAGGTAAAAAAAATAACGGTTATTTGTACCTAGTTCACTAAAAATAATCATTGCGTTTTGAGTTGTTTTTTTTTATAATTTAATAATTGAAATTGTTGTTTTTGTGAGGTGCTTGGCAAAATGCACGTTGAATATGTGTAATAGAAGGAATTATAATGTTTGTCTGTGACGAAAGTCAATATAGCCCAAAGTACAATGCAGTGTAAAAAAGCATTCTTATAAGTAAGTGTCCTGCTTATAATTGTTGTTACCATTCGTTACATTTACAGCATTGAAAAGTTTGTTACCATTCGTTACACTTACAGCATTGAAAAGTTTGTTACCATTCGTTACACTTACAGCATTGAAAAGTTTGTTACCATTCGTTACACTTACAGCATTGAAACGTTTGTTACCATTCGTTACACTTACAGCATTGAAAAGTTTGTTACCATTCGTTACACTTACAGCATTGAAACGTTTGTCTTTATTGCTTAGCGTCTAACATTAGCACTGTATTTTCCTTTGGGATCGATAAAGTTTTTTTGTGTTGTATTTTTTTTTGTATTGTGTATTCTGTATTATGTATAATATAGTCTATATTATTAAATTCTTTCTATTTCAGTGACGCAGCATTCTATTTTGGCTTCGTCTTGTATCATAATAATTGTTCAACTTTCTAGCTGTATATTTTTTTACATTATAATACTTTGAGAGTTTTTTTGCCGTCGTTTATAAATGTTGCTGTATAAATAATAAAAAAACGCCTGTAAAACGGGAAATATTAATAATGAATCTCAAATATGAAATTTTCAAGTGCGTAAACAAGTGAAAACGGTACTATTCTGAGCCCAGATAACAGCCAAAACAGTATTAGAGTATGATTCATCTATATCCAACTATATGAGCTCACGTTCTTCTGTCGAATTTGTAGCGAAAGGAAGGGAAACAAATAAAGAGAGAGAGAGAGAGAGAGAGAGAGAGAGAGAGAGAGAGAGAAAGTCTGAGGGAGAGAGAGAGAGAAAGAAAAACGAAAAAAAAAAAGAAATGTGAAAGCAGATATATAGACCTACGGAACAATATGTACCACACAACAATCTGTTTCAAAACAGAGACCCAAGTGTCCACACACGGGTGCCAAATTCAAACCCGCTGGGGTGCAAAAGAAACGCGATACTACGGTAGGTAAGATGCTAATGGAACGTGTCCGTGCCTATTAAATTTCTTTGTGTTGATGACAATTCATTGCTTTCACTCAGTACATGTGGGGGTGCGGTGGCCCAGGGGTAGAACATCGGCTTCCGACGTAAAAGGTCCCGAGTTCGAATCCTAGCTGTTGCGTTCCCTACTGGTTGGGTCGGTGTCAGTGTAATGTGACCGGCTAAGACAGGAGATGGTATCCCCACCCTGTCTCGTGTGTGGCAGCACATAGAATTGTCAGTCGTACGCCTTGGGGCCCGTCCACAATATAGTCTATATAGTGTTGGACGTTAAACCAACCCAACCAACCAACCAACCAACCAGCTTTCACCTCGACAGAAGAACGTGAGCTCATATCTCTCTCTCTCTCTCTCTCTCTTTCTCCCTCTCTATGTCTGTGTATCTGTCTCTCTTCCTTCATCTTTTTATAATTTTTAAATCATCCTTTCTATCTGTACCCCATGTCTTTCTAATCCCATTCCATTGCAAAATACACCACTGTCCTCTCTCTTTCAGACTACCGTAACTCAGTATTTAATAAATAAAACACATAGAATGAAAGGTTAAAAACACACACAATATACGCTTTAATTAACTTTCATAACATGCACCTCCTCTATCTAAAAAATCACATAGAAAGTCGCGGTCCGCACTATTTTGATGACTTGTATTCAATGCGATTTAAAGAGCAAAAAATTAGTGTCCAACTAAGCCCAGGTACCCTTGTCTACAACGTCTTTGACTACCATGCATTTCTTTCATATTAAACATGAGTTCATAACTGCGTGCAGCCATAACGTTTAATCATAGTTATATTTTTGCTTGTCTTAGAATTGTTTCTAGTGGTTACTCGCAAAAACAAAAAAAAAACAAAACAAACCGAACAGTATGAAGGAATAATGGAGAAAGTCTTAAGTAGCCCGTCTTTACACACATTAACACACACAACTGGGATTAGGTGCACACCGAAATCATAATTATTGGAAAAACTACATGGTCTGAACGCCCAAGAACCGTGTGTATCTTTTACTTTGATGTTGTTGCGTTGCTGTTGAGTTGGCTTAACGGTTAACATCAGCATTATATAAAGCTATATTGTGGACGTGCCCCAAGACTAACGTCTAGCAATTTTATGTGCTGCCACACACAAGACAGGGCGGGGATGCCATGACTTCTGTCTCAGCTGGTCAATACTGACACCGAACCAACCAGTAGGGAGCGCAATCGCCAGGGCTCGAACCCGTACCTTTTGCGTCGGAAGACGATGTTCTTCCCCAGGACCACCGCACTCCCCTTACTCTGATGTACACAATTGGGTGATCAAAACGTGATCAGAGTGGTGTGAACAGAACGAAATATACTCATGAAAAAATACACATGGAAATCAGAATCGTGTGTACACTCTTATACCAGAAGATGAAGAATCGATTGAAACCATACTTTGTTGTAATGTGTTATATATTAAACAGACCTTGCAATGACGAGGCAAAAAGTGAAAACGAAAACAACGGGGAAGAGAATCTGCGACGACGTCAAATCGAACACAATTAACAGATTTCTATTAATAGCAATCTGTGATGCAATCTTAGCTATATACATATACCACACTCACGGAGCCAATGAGCGACCAATATCCTTAATGCGAAAGGGGCGTGATTTAGTTGCCCCTTATTGTGGCGTGGACCACAAATGCTGTAATATTCTTGCATCGTACCTAAAATGTATCCAGGTCACAGAGCACAGACTTTAGCCACGGGTTTACCACAGTCCATTAGAGATGACCCGTTACTCTCGTAAGCGATTTTAACATCCTGATCACATCACAGCATTTAAAGCTTCTATACACAACATTACTCAAAAGCTGGGCAGTTAAAAGCGGGCGTCCCAAATCCGACAAATCTGATATCATACCATTACATAACGTATAGTTTGTGACAGGGGACCGTAAGTACAACGTTGTGATAGCTTACGGCGAGTCTTAAGCCTTTTTTATCTATATATAAAGTTACAATGATCGTAAGCTAGTACGGCGTTGTACTTACAACCCATTGACTTTTCGACTCTTATCCTTCAAGGCATGCACCACACACTTAGCCTGACCATGCGCTGCATAAATACAATGAGCACCAATGCTTAAATCTATTTGGACTGCTTCAGTGAAATTATTCGCTGTCAACCTACTGCTCTATGTTCATACTGAAAGGTGAGTCGGTGACATGTTATTTCAGCAATAGTATGGATGTCGCGGATTCCTTTAAAAAACCAAATGCTACCAAAACAGCTACATCTTTAACATTTAAAAATACTTTTAGTTAATGATGTTGTGTTATTATTGAAATTTCACACGTCCACGATAATTTAAATAGAAATATTGAAAGTTTTCAAAGCTTTTCTATTTATCTATCACAAGTACTTTTTATCCATTAAATTGATCTGAAAATACAAATTTTTTGTGAAACAATGCCCGCCGTGTTCTTTAAACCCCACTGTAAAGGAGGAAATTTAATAAAGCACATACATGCATTAAAATATATAATTATAATCATAAAAAAGTAAAAGCAAAAAAGAAGTAAAATAAACAAATGGGGGCCTAGGACAAGTTGAGACATACACCTGCCAGTCGCATCATAATGTTTTAATCATAATTAAACTCATCCTATTTATGAGTTTTTTAACCGTGTTTTCATCCATTCAATCAAACAAATGATAACCATAACACGTCGCATGATTAAAGACATATTCCTTGTTAGCACTGCTTTGGGGGATTGTGAAACAGGCTAAAAAAGGTAAATCTTTGATTTCGGTTATTTTGAACTGGAAGGTATGCAAATCAATGAAAAGAAGTGCTAGCACAAGAGCGTATCAATACACAAAAAAGTATGCGGTATGACGGGGACATGTTAAAAAGAAAAAAAATTCAATCAAAGAATTTTTAAAAGGCAAAATAACTAATAGAGTGTACTTTCATTCAATTTCCAATCACACTCAGTGTTGTTGCAATAAGGCTTAAAACATATTGCTGTATTTAAAAAATGTTCGAATGTTTAGCTCGTGTTGGTAGAAATATATTCAATTTCAAATCGTTCTGTTTTATAGCGTTTAAAATTAGATTGTCGCGTTTGGAACTTCCTGAATGTTTGGATCGTTTTGGCGTGGTGCGATGTAAACACCGGAAAGCAGCATGCAAACATCCACAGAGCTGTGCCAGCAAAATGGACTCATGTCTGAACCGAACAAGACTAAGAACTCTGAGAGCCGTGCCATCATGGAGGATCGAACCAGACCCCACAAAGACCCAAGTGAGCGGGCTACCCAAAACAAGGAAACTAGACCACCCACAGAGTGCCAACAGACCGGGGCAAAAAAAAAGTCAGACGGGGGTCCCACCATTGACCCGTTTCCAGATCCGCCGTGCGGGAGCGCTGGGTAGGTCTGATTGTGTTTTTGTTTTGTTTTTTATCGTTCATTGCTTAGCGTCCAACATTAGCGCTTAAGAGACTATAATGTGGACGGGTCCTTAGATTGACATCTGACAATTTAGCATACTCTGGGGCACACAGATGAGTGCGGTGATACCAGGAGTCTTGTCTCAACCGGTCACTAATACTGACACTGACCCAACCAGTAAGAGAGTGAAATCGGACAAACAAGTTTTTGACCAATGATATATTGACTGCATCGTTTGATTGGTGGTTGTTTTTTTTTTTGTTAGCTTTAAATTAAAGAGTGCCTTTATTTATTTACAAAAAATGTACTTTTCAATTTTAGTGTATACTAGTCTTATTGACAAACAATGTAAACCGAAAGGGTACCCATGTCCTTGACCCCTTGACCTCTTAACCTCATCATGCCCTCTGACCCCCAGGTTCACCCAGTTCCTGTGGCGTTTCCAGATGGAGGCGACCCATCGCGACCCACAAAACCACAGCATCAGCTACAACCTGCCCGCGCTTCCGCTCACTAGGGACCGAAACGGTAGGTCAATAAGCGAATATGGTACAAATACATTTTTGGCTGATCGTGGGATTTGAACAGGCGACCTCCCGGTTGCAGAACCAATGCTCTACCATTAACTTGTGCCCCTTCGTACCCTTGTAAGATATGAAAAAAGGCCGGAATAATCTGAAAAGGTGAAGATCTGCCCCAGTTTAACACCCCAACGCATCAAAGAGGGTCATGTAAGGCAAAACTATCTTCTTTTTCATCTCTTCTATGTCTCAAGAAACTCTAAATCAGGCGACGGGGTACCTGGATTGATCTGTCATATTGTACTGAAACCAATACGACATTCTTTATGTTCCGTTAGTCTAAAACAGTAGCACGGTTTAACATTACTACTTACCCTTGCGAAATAATTATGACCAAAAGCGTAAAATAATAATAATAATAACATGTACAATTGAATAGAGCTTTATGCCGATGCCTATCTTCTAAGTCCCGTAACTTATATTCCTAATACCTCTATGTCTAATCCAAAAGGGCACGCCTACATCGCTGACCTGGTCTTCCAGATAGCGCCCGGGATCTTCTTCCATATGTACCGTGACAAATCCCGGCAGGGTCAGGACAAGCTCAATGATTTCTGGTCACTTGATGTTCACAAAATGGCGGCGGGTCGTGCATGTAGCATCACAGCCTTGAAGTAAGTCGTTGGGTTTTAGAACTTCAACAATTACGCCTATCAATGGTATTTCAATTTTATTTCCCAAAAGGGATTGATAAAGTCATCTGATATTATCTTATCTTATCTGTTTATTGTTGAATGTAGACTATTTACGAGTTCAATTAAATGTTCCAATGTTATTTGAATGTCATACATTGTTTAATATAGATTTGACAATTGGGAATTTAATGAACACCCCAACGTAATTTAAGTGGTACATAATTATAATTCAGTGCACACTTACACTCCTTTGAGGCTACAATAAAATGCGGTAGTTTTATTCAAATGCTGTTTATTGTTGAATGCAGACTTAACTTTGAGGACTTCTATGAAATGTACTAATTATTGTTATTGAAACGTCGTTTGTTTAAGAAGACATTCCGATGAAATGCTGCACTGTTTTTCGAATGTTATTTTTTGTTTCATACAGACTTTCCTTTTAAAACTATGATGAAATATTGCAGTGATTTTTAAATGTTGTTTATTGTTTAATGCAGTCTTGGTTATACTTACGACCCGAGGGTATGAAGGCAACCCGTACGGTTATATAGCCACTATATTATATTTAGTCTTTCGTAGATATCAGGAGTTGTGTTGAGACATTTCGCTCAAAACATATGTCATTGACTACAGACAGATTCTTGTATATATTTTAGTCTGGTTAATTGTGATTGTCCGCTCATCCACGCCATAAAACCCACCTTAATATATAATTTTCCAAGTAAGTACAAAAAACAGACATAAATAATTGTAAACAAGGTTAAAAAGACACAGAAGTGGAACTAAAGAAATATGAAAAGATCCAATTACTGAAAATACTTGGTAAATATAATGTGTGTACTACTTGATCAACCTGTAAAGAGAGAGAGAAAGAAAAAGATTGAGAAAGAGAGAGAGTGAGAGGGATAGAGAAAGAGAGAAAAATAGAGAGGGAGCGTAAAAGAAAGAGAGATAGAGAGGTAAAGAGAGAGAAATGGAAAACGTGATTGACAAAAATCTAGAGTGAAAAAGAAATAGAGAGAGAGGGAAGAAAAGAGATAGAAAGTAGGAGACAGGCAGAATGAGATATACAGAGAAGGGGGAGAGGGATAGAGACTGCAAAAATAAGTCAAGTATGGAAAATTAAGAAACATACAATTTATATACCTTAAAATAACACTGCAACAGAACAAATTACGTTAAATTTTGAAAAATTTTGAAAACCCATGAATATCATTAGTACCAATCTAAATGGCCAACGACCATCATAAGCCCTAAATGTTGGCTGAAAGTTTCATCTGGTTTTGCGAGAAAAGATAGGAAGAGCACAGGCGGAGCAGTGCAACTCAGCTACTTCACTCCTTAACGACTCGTTCATTTCTGGACGAAAAAAAAAACAAACACAAATTTTATACAAAACAAGAAAACAACAACAACAACAATACTCTAGGCTCAAGTGCTGTGTTTCTATATCTTTTATGTTTGTAAAC